>RJWM01030578.1:0-23204 GCA_004363535.1 Dasyprocta punctata
AAATGAATTTGGGGAAGAACCAGAAGTCTCACGCTGCCATTCCAATGAAAAAGGTGAATGAGAACACACTAATTTTTTTTTCTTCCTTTTTTTTTCTGCTTTCCTGTTAGATCTCAGCAGCAACATTCATGGCATTTTTTATTATACCTGGTAAAGACACTCACAAAAGACTTCTAGAACTCCTTCAGAACTCTTTCAGAAAGTGGTTAAGAATGATGAGACGAATGCATTCAAAGCAAAGGAGAGTATTTTGAGGGGACTTAATGGCCATGTGTCTTTTGCTGTAACTTTATTTTTAATTTAAACAATAGCTATATATATATATATATATATATATATATATATATATATATATTCCTTTTTTGTACCAGGGATGGAACTCACAACATTGCACCTGCCAGGCAGGCACTTAGACCACTGAGCTAAATCTATGGCCCTATTTTTTGAGACAGGGTCTCACTATGCAGTTCAGGCTAGCCTTGAACTCACTTTGTAGCCCAGACTGGTCTCGAACTCACAACGATCCTCCTGCCTCAGCCTCCTGAGTGCTGGGATTAAAGGCATGCACCACCATGCCCAGCTTGACCATATATTTTGATCACATATCATTTTGTCACTGCCAACCAGTGAGTCTATAGAGAGAGAACTTCCCATTTTTGCCTTTTTTTTTTTAACGGAAAAGTAATGTCTGTTTGCATAGCATTTTCAAATCAATAAAGAACTGTCACATACAGCAATTCACTTTAACTCTCAGGATTCACTTTAAACTCTAAGAATTGTCATGCTCAATTTACAATAGAGACTCACAGTCACAAATCAATTAGTAACAGAACCAAGAAAACAGTGGGACAGCCAGGTCAGCAGCTAGGTGGAGATAAAAGGGGCAGATGAGAATTGCTGTGCTAGCCTTTGGAGAAAAAGAAATGAGGCATAGTTCTCCAGTTTGGGGAGAAGCAGGGCGGGAGCTGGTATCCATCTTTGTAGTGCACTGAGGACTATGGAAATAAGACTTAAGAGAGCTACATTTGTTTTTATTCTGACAATTCAAAGAGAATAGTCCCTAAGCTGGCAAATTCTCATTTCAAAGGTGATTCATAAAACATTGTCTCCAAAAACAAATCCACCCAGAAATGTGAGATGAACAGATCATAAACAAAGGGCCCCAGCTGTTACTTGAATCAATCAATGTCTCAAAAGGGATACCAGCTTAAGTCAAAATATCAAAGGGCTTGAAAGGAAGCAGCTCACCTTGAAATGACTATGGAATATGACCTGAGCCCAGATGGAGAAGCCAAATCTCAGGGGCCAGACTCATGGTGGCAACAGATGGATGAGTCTACCACCAAAGCCCAGGTGCCCACCTTTCCACACTTCTGATTTGGGCTGTAAGTAAGAAGAGTCACACCTCCACTGCTAAAAGAGAAGAGCCTCTTGCAGTCTTCTGAGAGTGTTTACTCAAAACACACATACACACACACACCCCTGAATTTTCACAGTTCAAATAGACTATGGCTTTGCAGTGCACAGTAGGTGGATGGGGAAGGAAATGGAGCCAATAAAACACCATATTAGGTGTTAGCCAGTGCTCTGCTCCTGATTGACCCCACTATTTCCATTTCATCTTTGGGAATAAAAGCGCCTGGCCTCACTACTGCCTGAGAGAAACACTGCACAAGGGCAACTTTTGTCAGAGCCAATGAACATAGAAAAATAAAACTTAGTCCATCGCCTTGGGTAAAGAAGTTTGCTGTCAACTTATCCTACAACCACATTTGGATTCTTGAACAATGGCTATCTTTGCCTGTACTGGATGTGCAGTCTGTAGCCACACTACAGGAGACCATTTGAAAGGGCCAACACTGTTACTCATTCAGGTACTGACTTAGCTAATGCTCTCCTTGGTGAAGGACCTCATTTCCTTTTTGTTGGAGACTTTATCAACACGCCATCTTGGGCAAAGGCCAAGGACAGCAAGGAGGGTAGTCCTAAGTACATTAAATCAACAATAAGTCAGTATGGGGAATAAGGCCTGGAGCAACATACCAAAATGCTAAAATCTATAGGGCATGAAATTTGCATCCTAACTACTTTTAAGTGTACAGTTCAATAGTATTGTGTCATTCACATTGTTATGCAACTATCTACATGATCCATTGCCAGAATGCACTATACCCATTAAATAATATCTCCCCATTTCCCTCTTTCCTTGGGTCCTGGAAACCATGATTCTACTTTCTTTCTCAATGAATTTGACCATTAAAGGAACATCATATAAGTGGAATCATAAATTATTTATCCTTTATGTCTCAGTTATTTCATTATGTTAAGCGAAATAATAATGTCCTTGACATTCATCTGTGTCCAGATGAATCCATGACATTCATCTGGCCTGTCCTTGGAGCACATGTCAGAATTCCCTTCCTTTTAAATTGAATACTTCATTGTATGGATGGATCACATTGTAGTAATCCATTCATGCATTGGTGTGAGTTGTATTGCTTCTACTTAGTAGCTACTGTGAACGACACCTCTGTGAACATGGCTGTACACATACCTGTTGAAAACCGTGTCCTTTCTTTCAGCTGCCCAAACTGAGGAAACCAGGAGTGGTACATCCCAGAGGACTGTCACTGTGTAATTGTGAAGTCATCGACCATGTTCACTTGAAGATGAGGTGCTGGCTGGACCTTTCCAGTCCAAGCTGGAGCTCAAAGTCTGTCTCACAGACTTTCCAGACACTGTTTCTTGTTTAATACACACACACACACACACGCATGCATGTACACACACATGCACACACACATGCTTATGCTCATGCTCATACACAAAACACTCAGCATCACCACAATGTCCAGGACTCACAACATACACCCAAACTCTCACATACACTCAGACTTTCACAGCATACATCCACCTCTCAGATACCTCAACTTTCAAATGCTTCAACTTTCATATGAAGCCCAACTCACACACACCCAACTCTCTTATAATAAGGCTTTGAAAGGGAAAAAAACATGGTTACAAGATACTTTTGGATCAGACAAAAACCAGCTCTGTAAATTTCATTCACATCTGTATCTCCATTGAACCCTGCAGGTATACCACTGGTGCTCAATAAATAAATGAATGAATAAATGAGTGAATATATGAAGTGATCAGAAGGATGAAGAGAAAAAATAGGGGAAGTTAAATGTCCATCTTCACCTTGAGTCAGCAAAGGGCAAAAGTGCAGCTTGGGAGAAGGAGATCAAGGGAGTTGAGTTCAGTGGTCATTTGCTCCTCTTGGCTTTCCACCAGAGCATGGGCCAAGGTGAAATTCACAAATAGAGAACATTGTGAACCTCCGTCATTCTGTGAATCTAGGACCTGTCTGACTCACTCACCTTACCCAGCTATTTTCTACCCAATAGCATCGTGGAACATAGGGCTAGGGACAGTGGGAAATGTACAGACACAATTTAATCAGGAGGGGCATTCAGTCAGGCCTTCCTGGGCTCTCTTGGCAGGAGAATTTGCGGCAACAATAGCAGGAAGTGGCCCCAAACTTCCATCTTCCCTCTTTTCTGCTCCTGTGCTCTAGCCCTCCCATGGAGGTGCACTTACCCATTCACACCAGCGGACAAAGCTCTGTTCAGCTGCTGGAAGCTCAAGCATCAGATTCTCAAAGTACATAGGGCATTTTCCCACTCTTTTCAGGAAGATCAGAGAAGTCTTCACAATGTTTAGTCACCTTTCTCATCACTGAGACACAACACCCGACACCCACAGTTTAAAGGAGGAAAGATTTAATTTGCTCACAAATTTAGTCCCTGGTAAGATGGCTCTAAGGCAGAGACATCATGGCAGAGGACATGTTGAAGCAAAGCTGCTTAGTTCATTAAGCCTGGGAAACATAGAGGTGGATTAGTGCTAGACATGAAAGGGCAAGGGATAAGGCAGACCCCAAGGCCCCGGCTCCATGACCCACCCAGACACGCCCAGAAGTGTGCTCCACCAATTCCCATGACATATCCCACATCTAATCAGTCTGACACTCCATCTTAGCCGCCACATACATATTGACTGCTTTTACCAAACTTGTGGGTAATTACAGTGACAGATGTGTATGAGATGTGCAAAACAAAATGATCCAGCCATCAGAGATCAGGGTGTTTCTCAGCAGGCTACAAAGAAGGAAACCAAATGACCAATCAAATTTTCTAATGAAGAAACCCAGTCAATAACAACCAAATGGACACCTTGTCAGCCGTCTCGGAATAAAGTGTCTTTTCTGTGACAGATCAAAAGTTTTGTTATTCAGTCCAGTAGATTTAGTCACATTTCAAAAGACCCCCCCCCCTCCACCGCCAACCCCAGCTCTGTATCCAGCATTTGAACTTGGAGCAAGAAAACTGGAAACCACTCTACAGGAACCAGAACAAGTAAAAAGCAAACTTCCTAGTTGTAGAAAGGTTGAACTTATAGAAAAGGTTGGACTTAGCTTACTTTTAAAAAGTAGTAGGACAAGAGCAGAAATAGTGATATGCAGTAAATATACTACTCCCCACTTCAAGGAACCTCTCCACAGCAACCAAGACCCAGGGAAGTCTGTCATTATAGTCTATGAAGAAAAGAAAAGGATATCAACATTGAG
This sequence comes from Dasyprocta punctata, assembly GCA_004363535.1. NCBI lineage: Eukaryota > Metazoa > Chordata > Mammalia > Rodentia > Dasyproctidae > Dasyprocta > Dasyprocta punctata. The sequence continues at coordinate 4,634 of RJWM01030578.1, forward strand.
GTTTTTGTGGTGAACCAGTTTACTTCTATCTCGTTGGCCACTTGATCCTAACATGGCTGTGGTTTGGTCTTCAAATGAGTTGAAAGATAAGCACATACTCCTCTTTCCAGGTCTCATTTGACATCCCTCACTATCAAGTCAGTTTTGTGTATGCCAGCAATAGAGTAGAAAGCCACAATTCACCCACACTGACCACAGAACCTACAACTTGAATAAACTAGAATTGGGGCAGACTTTCCTACCCAAAGAACAAAATCGAATTTGATCAAGCGGCGATACAACCAGCCTCTCAACCACTGGTCTTTTTGAAGTGGGAAATGACAGAGCTCGGGAAATCAGATGGATAATTCAAACCACTACAGAACCCCACCAGACATCAGAAATGATGTCCTAACAACACCAAGAACAAAAATTATAGTGTATTAATAGGCTAAATCTGAAATGATTCAGTAGTCAGCAACAATATGTAGCTATTTAACTTCAAATTTTATCTCATTAAAATGATATAAAATTTAAAATTCAGCTCTTCAGTCATGCTAACCACATGTTTAAGTGGCCACATATGCTTAATAGTTACCATATAGACACAGAACATTTCCATGATCACAAAGAGATCTCTTCCAGCACAGGTCTGCAGGACTCCTTGGTCTCTGTTTCTGGTCCTGCCTGTTGGATAGATATAGATATAGAATAGATATAGATAGATATAGATATTGTTATTGATAGATATGGATGTGGATATAGAGAAAGAGGTAGATCATACACAAATACAAGCATACATATGCATATACATATACATAGGCAGCCCTCTATACATATGCATTCTGCATCCACTAATTAAACCAACTGTGGATCACAAGTATTTGAAAAAAAATTCCGTGCATACTGAACATATGAAGACTTTTTACCTTGTTGTTATTCCCTAAACAATGCAGTGTAACAGCTACTAGCATAGTGTTTCTATTGCATTAGTTATTATAAATAATGTGGGGATGATTTTAAGTATACAAAAGAATACATAGGTTATGTGCATCATTTTATATATAAGGGACTTGAATATCTGCACATTTTTATATCCATAAAGTTGTCCTTAGCCGGGAGTGGTGGCCCATGCTTTTAATCCCAGCACTCGGGAGGCTGAGGTAGGAGGACCATTGTGAGTTCGAGGCTGGCTTGGGCTACAGCGTGAGTACAAGGCCAGCCTGAGCTACATAGTGCGACCCTGCCTCAAAAATCTATGGCCGGGAGTTTGGCTCAGTGCCTGCCAGGCGCGAGATTGTGAGTTCGATCCCCGGTGCCACCAAAAAAAAAAAAAGGTGTCCTGGAGCCAGTGCCCCTCAGATTCAAAAGGATGAGAGAACTAAGGAAAGGAAAGAAAAAGAAAGTTAAAAGGAAACCAAAGCGTCTTTCAAAGAAAAACACAAAAGCCTAATATTCATTGTGCACCTCTCTTTGAACTTTCTGAAGGCTTACTCAAATATAACAAACATTTAATTGGTCTGCTTTATAACTCTAGTACGAGATAGACCAATGTTTCATATGAAAGTAGTAATGATACATGTGCCCTGTTTAATCGTCTTTGTGATTTTAATCATTTTGTTTTGAAGGTGCTGAGAATGACCCTTTAAGCAAACAGTTGTTGACAGTCTCATTCTGAATTTAATAATTCATGCTCTTAATTTTTGGTGCAATGATTTTGGGTCTTCCTGAAAATGAACAGAGAAACATCCCACTTCTCACTTCAAACAATTTTAGACTTCGTATTTATTTACTTATTGGCCCTCTCCTTAAATGTTCATCACAGCTTTTACTTTTAATTTCTAGAATTCTCTTAGTACAAGTATTTGCCCCAGGACTTGCCCAACTCTGGATGTTAGAAATGTAATCAAGATTATCCTAGTCAAGGTTCTTCATGTAATAAGTAGCACAAACTAATTTGGGCTACCTTAATCAGAAAAGGGGGTTTGTACAAAGGCTGATGAGGACCCTCACAGAGCCCAAGGATAAGGAGATTTCAGGAGGAACTGAAATCGACCAGTTCTCTTCTCTCTTATGTCCGCTTCTCTTTGTCTATGTAATTCTCCCCTCTCCACAGAGCTTTATTCTCTGCCTCACTTCACCCCTATAGAAGAGCTCCAAGGACCACATGATGCCACTCCACGACTTCTGGATTTCCACATTCCACTTGGTATTCATAATTCTGAGACCCAGTTCCAAACATCCAGGAAAGCTGATTGGCCCAGTCTGTCTCCCAATGGCCCAAATGACCATGGGGAAAGGGTACTGCCATCTCCATGTAAGCGTGTGCATCACTGAGGAAGGAACGAGCAGGGAGAAGATAGGTATCTCATCACCCTGCTGGCAGGGACATCATTTGAAAGTGTAAGGAGAAAAAACGCAAGCTTAAGAAATAAAAGGGCCATCTACTAGATTCCAATACCCCAAAGTATTACAGGATGGGATGCCTATAAAATCTGGGAATTAATATTATTTCTCTTTTTAGCATATTGAAGATGACTTTGACAGCAAATATATTTATGTGCCTGGGTTTTCAGACTCTATGAGACACCTTCACACAACATTTTCAGGAAACAGACACTCAGTGCTCAAAGATGACAAATAGTCTACAAGTAGTTCAAAGATTAAACAAGCAGATTTCTCCCAATATATTTGAGAGCTGAGATAATCTTTATGCTTACATTTCTGCATATGTGTACTTTCTTTACAATAAAAATAAATTGATTTGGAGGAACTAGAATTATAGTCATAGTTTATGTTGGGATATTTTTGCCAGAATAAAATAAAGAACAGATCATTCAAAAGAAACTGGGACTGGGCATGGTGGTACATGCCTGTTATCCCAGCACTCTGGGAGAAAGAGGCAGGATTGCAAATTCAAGCTCAGCATGGGCAACTTAGCAAGATTCTGTCTCAAAGCAAAATATAAATAAAGGAATAAATAAATAAATAAATAAATAAGCAAGCTGGGGATTATAACTCAGTGCAAAGGACCTGCATTCAATCCCCAAGGTGTGTGTGTGTGCATGTGTGTGTGTGTGTGTGTGTGTGTGTGAGAGAGAGAGAGAGAGAGAGAGAAAGAGAGAGAGAGTGAGAGAGATAGAGACTGAGTCTGCTTTACTTAGTTTCCTTAAACATGGCCAAGACAGCAGGTGAAGAGCTGCACTTGTACTCTTTCTTTGCCTTCTTGTGTCTCATGGCCAGCCTTTCAGCATCTCCAGTGATTCATCTCATTTTCCCTCTATTGATGGATAAAGAAAGAGATAACAGGGAAAACATGGGCTCTGAAGTCAGACATCATCAATAAACCATGTGATTTTGAGCAGGTTACATAATCACACAGCCTCAGTTTCCACATCTGGAAGTGGGACTTAATACAAATTTCAGAGGCTTGCTGTGAAGAATAACTGGGGTCATGTGTATAAAGCTCGTAAGATAAACCAGAGCAAGAAGTAATGATATCTGCAGTAACATTTGAATGATTGTTATTTTTGTCTTTCCCTCAATACCATACCCTTTAATATGAACTGTATTTCTGAAAATAACCTTTTTTAAACCAGGTCTTGAGAACCCATCCTCTAATTTGCCCCCTGGGCAACCCAGGTAGTACATTCTGTAATAGCCCAGGATCTCTTCCATCCTCAGAACCAGATACAGGTGCTGACCTAGGCATTCAACTCATTTTTATGCCAACACCACTGGTGCCAAAACAGATAAGGCTGCAATGAAAAGGAAACTTTAGGCCAGAGGAGCTGTATTGGGAACCAAGGTGTGTTCATGAGTATCAGTCAGCTTTCCCATCACTGAGACAAAAGACTTAATAGCCACAATTTAAAGAAAAGCTTTAATTTGGCTCATGATTTAAAGGAATTCAGTCCATGGTTGGCCAACTCAAGGCAAAAACATTGTTAGGGTTTATACATTTTGTCAACTTGAGAAGTGTAGCAGCTTAATTAAGTAAGACAGCAGCTCTACATCCTGGGGTGTAGAGCACAGTTACCTGGTCATTGTTACAATTTGAGAAGGTCAGAAGTTTAGCTGAGAGACTCAGCAGGGAGCCAGGGGTCTTACTTGGTAAACATCCTCATCCTGTGCAAAGGAAGGCAAGGATGTTTGTGGATGCTACACCCACCCTGTGTACTATATAAAGGAGAAGAGGCTTGCTCTGGTCCCCCTTTTACTCTGGCTGCTTTTGCTGTGCTGTTGCTTTGAAGTGTTGTTCTTGTGCCATGCCACCCTGCCTTGGAGCCAGCTAATTGTGGACTGAAACCTCCAAAAACTGTAAGCTAAATAAACCTTTCCTTCCCTAGTTTGTGTGTCAGGTGTTTTGTCTCAGCAACAAGTAAAAAGTAACCAAGACAGACATCATAGCAGAAAAGCATGGCAGAGCTTAGCTCACAGTGGTTGGGAAGTAGAACATGGATTGAACTCCATGGTGTCTTTGCCCTTCAATGAAAGGAAAAGTCATATTTTACATTAAAAGTTTTATCATTCTTTTCTCCTTTTTTACTTTTTGTACTGAGAATTGGACTCAGGGCCAGGACTTCACACTAGACTGCAGATTTAGCCTTTTTTTTTTTTTTTTTTTTTTTTTTTTTTTTTTTTTTTTTTTTTTTTTTTGAGACATGGTCTGGCTAAGTCACTATGTTGCCTAGGCTGGATTCACATTTACAGTCATCCTGCGTCAGCCTCCCAGAATGCTAGGATTACATGCATGCACCACCACATTCAGCTTCTTTTCCTCTTACAGTATAATTTATCTTAATTAAACTCTAATCCTTCCATTAACATCCCTTAAATTCACATATTTTCAAGATGATGTTGTATCCAGAAGGGAGGAATAAGACCTGTCCTATACCCACTTTCCTGGGTCTCAAAATCCCAGAGATAGAGTGATCTCTAGCCTTTGCATTCCAGGTGGAAATATGAAACAGAAAGAACTGTTGAGGATGTAGGTGACTGCCGATGGCTTTGTCACTGCTCAGCCCCACCTCCAGGTGACTATTTAAAGAAATGACTTGATCTTGATAAATTTTACAAACCCTCCAAGTACAGCAACCCCTAAGTTGTCCCTGTTGCCATTGCTTACTTCTCTTCCACGTCACGGAAATAAAGCCCACTCCCCACAGCCGGTCATTCCAAAGGTGTTATATTCAGAAACGGGGCTAATAGCTGCTTTGTACCTGTCCCTCTAGCTAACTAGCAGCGTAACCTCATTTCCATGATTAGCTTAACCAGACACACTGCCTTACTAAGTGAAACCAAGTTTAGTAATTTCAGGGACTACATTTATGTAGAACCCACAGAAGCAAGGATGAGCATGAAGTTCTTTCAGGACTGTGATATTATCAGCCTGATGGATCTGAAGAAATATTGGTAAGTTTGTCTAGACCGAGAGGAAACTGATTTTACTTGTTCAGAGAGACCAGATTTTTCCAATATTTTTTTAGTAGCAGTGACCTTTTGATGAATGAAACTTTATACAGATCTTTAGTTCATAAAATTGATCAAAATAGGGCCTGTCTTCATGCAGTAGGAGGACAGAGATTTACTCATTTGACCTTTTCTTGTTCCCTGACTTAGCCCCCGAGGCAACATTTCAGAAAATTGACTTCATCCCTCAGGTCCAGAGGCTCTGGGAGGCACACAGTTCAAAATCCACTGTGGGGCATTAACTTTCCATTTAAAACCATGGTAACGGAGTCATGTATAATTTAGGGTAAGGAGGTACACAAAAACCAAACACTTCCTCTTGTCAGTGAGGATCTTCCTGACTTGTCTGAAGTTCACAGCTACACAGTGGCAGAGAGAAAAAGTATTACATATTTATCATGACTCCTACGTCCTTCTATTTCTACCATATCCCACCGAAGCTGTTCCCAATTAAATAGAGTTGAAATTGCTCAACTTATGCCCATTAATCATCCCTGTATTATTGACTGTTCCTATACTTGAACGATACACATACCACTTCTACACAGTTCTGATCATTTGTGTAGCAGAATTCCTGGTAAGGCCATGGATGAAGCTTTGGAGGTGAGTGGCCCACCTGCCACACACATGTCATCCACTACTTATCGTGAGGGCCAGAAGGAAATTATTGGAATAACTGTTAGGCCCATGAACAAGTAGAACAGGATCAACTATGGGAAGGCAACAAAAAAAATAAGAAACGAGGGGATTTCAGGAACTCTTGGGGAAAATAATGCTGTGTTGGATAAAAGGTTCAACTTGATGGCCCAGACTTACCCACAGGAGCAGTGAGATAGAGCGGAAGAGTGATTTTTAGGTATAACTCTGCTCCAAACTCAACATATTGGCACACTGTTTATGACTTACCAAAGAAAATGATTACATGATATAATAAATTAAGAAACCTACAAATGCTTAGAAAAGTGCAAAGCAACTCTGAAATAGGGATCTCCTTCAGAGAGGAAAGACTGGAAATATGTTCTGCCACCAGGGAACCTGAAGCCCCAGCACCCCTGAAAACCAGGTGGCATCAAACAGTGACCTCTGTCTGCACTTTCACCTCCAACCCCACAGCCAGTATATCAGCAGGCTGAATTCCTCTCTGAGCTGTAGGAAACCCGGAGCTCCAGAGCCAATTTCAGCACTTGCTTCAAGTCTAAGGTAGAAAACTACAAGGAGCCACACTGATTGGCTCTGTTTTTCTTACATGACAGCTCATGAGGCCAATCACCATGGTGGGAAGGTTGTGGTGCCATCAATGGCACATCTGAGTTAGGTGGCCAGCTGGGCTCATCTGTGCCCTCCCAACCACACATGATGGGGGAGGAATGGCAAGACCCCAAGGGTGAGGAGAAATGCTGAGTCAGAAGGAGGTGAGCCAAACACACACCCAAAAATCAGGTGTATGCCTTACATTCAGTCTAAGAAATTTCTGGACTGTCAGCCTGTGAAAAGGTCAAGAATAAAATGTTTCTGGTGGCGCACGCTTTTAATCCCAGCACTCGGGAGGCTGAGGTAGGGAGAGCATTGTGAGTTCGAGGCCGGCTTGGGCTACGATGCGAGCGCAAGACCGGCCTGAGCTACATAGTGCGACCCTGCCTCAAAAAACTAGGGCCGGGAGTTCAGTTCAGTGGCTTAAGTGCCTGCCCTGGCAGGTGTGAGGTTGTGAGTTCAATCCCTGGTGCCGCCAAAAAAAAAAAAAAAAAAAAAAAAAAAAAAAAAAAAAAAAAAAAAAAAAAATAAAAAAAATTTAAAAAAAAAAAAAAAAAAAAAAAAAAAAAAAAAAAAAAAAAAAAAAAAAAGAATAAAATGTTTCAATAATCTTAAATCATTTTAATGAGGATTATCCAAAAAGAAGACTCAAAGGTGAGAATTTTAAAAGGGTATTCAAGGGGAAAATATAGAAAAAGATAAGCATCTTAAGCAACAAAAAATCTTGGAGTTCAGGACTGAATATGGAAGGAATAAATTTAAAGATCAATAAAAGCTACTGTGTGATGACACTTCCTAGCTCTACATATGTTATTTTATTTAATCCTAAATAACCCTGCAGGAGATATTATCACACCCCCCCCCCAACTACAGGAAAAATTTGAGTTTCACAAGGCCAAATAACTCACCTGGAGACAGTCAACTATTTATATGGTAAAACTGGAAATCTAAACTAGGTCTGACTGGCCTCAAAACCACTCCCACCTCCTTTCACAGCTCTGCGCCTCAACTCCCTACCAACATCATATTTCTTCCCACATCCTACTGAGTTCTAAAGACCATCAAGAAGACTTTGGAATCAGTGCAAGCATTTTTGAAAGTGCAATAATAACATAATAGTATTAGAGGTCGGTAGATAAGAATTTAATATGACTTTGACTGTCACTGGGGGTTGAGAAGAGAACTGAAAAACCAGGAAAGCATATGGAAGATTTTCTCACATGTTAATACCAAAGCATCTCCAGGTACTTGTTTAAAACTGTACCATCTACGTCCCCACCCCCAGATGTTACAATTCTTTGGGCCTGGGGTGAGGCCCGGGAATCATGGCTCCAACAAGCACCGGCTAATTCTAAGACCTAGAAATCCTGGTGGGAAATCAGAGCCTAACTGTAATGGGAAGATATGATAAAGGATAGGAGAAAGATGTTTGTATTCTAATACTGGGAGAACTATGACAGAAAGAAAAGAAAGATGTCCAAAGCAACCACTAAATCCACTTCTCTGATTTTAAAGATGGATATAGTCTTTGTCTAAAACAAGAATATTTGGAAGAGTTAGACAACTGGTAAAAGGAAGCATATGGGGGAAGAGTTTCCTGCATCAGTCAATGGCAAAGTACCAAACCTAAGCTAAGGTTTAAAATAATTATTAATACTTGATCTAAGGTTATAAAAGAGTAAGGAACAAAAATAAGAGAAAAGAATGCACTAAGTCAATGTTATTGATTTACACCCTAAAAAGAAATGCCAGAACTATTATTTAGATGTCAAAATAACTCCAAGAAGAGTACAAGGCTGTTTTGATAATTTGAAACCAAATATCTGCCTTCTTTGAGATGAGGCTTTCAGACATCGAGCCTCCGTAAATCCCACTGGGATGCTCGGCGCAGGTCATATTTCCTCTTCAAAGGTTATACTATGTTAAATTATATGCAATTTCAAAAAGAACAAGTCCTTGTCCTGCTTCAAGTCCCCCTCTCCTAAAAGCATGTTTTGACTCAGATTAATTTATAGCCCAAGGAGATTTGGGGAAAGGAAAAAGCCTTGAAACTGCAAGCAAAAATAATTTAGAATTCCAGTTGCTTCTTAAATATCAAGTAATGTTGTTTGGAAATAGGACCAGATTTACAGAGCTACAAGTAAGTGGATTGGCTGTAGGATTTGCAGTGTCCAGTGGGTACTCAAGGGGCAAAAATCTATCTAGACACCACAAGGCCTGGGAACCCAATACAGGCAATGTGCTGAGTGGTTCAGCAGATGAGAAATGGGAAATGGTAAAATCATGGGCAAGGTGCTCAGTTACCCCACAGGAGCACTGTGAGGATCATGAGAGATGCTCATGAAGCAGCTAAGAGGGGTTTAACAGAAGGGCTGGGAGTCTTTCCTTGCAGGCTTCTGCAAAATGCATCTGTTTCCTGTGCACAACCTCAGTTTGACAACTATAGCAACAAGCCACAGTCACATCTGCTGTACAATTTCAATAGTAAATGAAAGTTAAAATCAGATAAGAAGTATATGAAAAGCATAATTTACAATAGTCAGAAAGAAGGAACAACAGAAATGTCCATCAAATGATAGGCAAATATGCTGTGTCATATTCCTACAATGGGATGGTCAATAAACAAATGGGCTTTGGAGAGACATTTAGGCATAGGCCATAACAGAGAGAGAGAGAGAGGTTAATGAGAGGAGTTAAAAAATAAATAAACAAATAAATAAACAGACAAATGTTAATAAATACTACAGTGTGGTAGCTTTTGGCTTTGTTTGATTGGCTGGGTTGGGGGCTTTCTGCTTTGGTTTGACATGATTTAGTTTCATTTGATTTGATGTATATCTGGGGTGTGGTGGTGGTGGTCTTTTTTTTTTGTTTTTTTTTTTTTTTTGTTTTTTTTTTTTTTCTTTTTTTAGCACTGAGACTGAAACTCAGAGCCTCCTATCTAGTACTCTGCCACTAAGCTACAGTCCAGCACCCTTATATTTTCTTCATGTCTGTTAGAACCCTTTGTCAGTCATTTATGCAGTACTTGTTTATTAGATCAATATATCTAGTTACTAAGGACAACTGAAGGGGCCCCAAAAGGCCTTCTGAGGCTGATAGTACCAGGGCCGATTTACTCACCTCAGGAACTTCCTTATACCTCTTAGTTTTTACATAGGTTCACTTGGATAATTCCATTTCTGGAAACTTGTAAATTAGATGCAAATGACTAGAAGGAAAATATGTTTTCACTATGATAAGGGATTGTTTACAGGGTGGCTTTAATCTGTTACGAAATTTTTGGAGCCCTTGGATTTAAAAGAATGGCCCAAAACTTTTTCTCTTACAAAAAGGACTTGCTAGTTTGTGAGAGGTGCCACAATAAAATACCACAAACTTGATGTGGAAGGAATTAAACAGCAGTCTTTTATGTTCTCACAGTCCAAGATGAAGGTACTGGTGAGTTTGATTTCTACTGAAGATTCTCTCTCTCTTTTTCTCTCTCACTCTCTCTCTTGTTCTCTCTCTCTTTCTCCTTGACTGCCCATTGCATCCTCACAGCATCATTCATCTATGCACCTGTTATGGTTTATGGTCCTGTGGTCCCACCAAGCCTCATGTAATTATGGCATGGATGTGGCTGAGTCTGGAATCGTGACTGGTTTGTTGTCAAGTGCTGGGATTAATGATGTGAGTGCTGCACCCACCCAGGGGTGGAGCTGACATACAGTGTAAGGGCAAAAAGAAGGCCTGTTTTCTCTCACCAGCTTGTGCCTTGCTGTTGGCAGCTGCCATGAATGGCTGACCAGCCATGCCATCCTACCTTACAGCCAGCTGAATATGGACTGAAACTTCCAAGAACTGGAAGAAACAAACCTATCCTTCCCTAATCTTGGGTGTCAGGTATTCTGTATCAGCAATGAGAAAAAAGTAACCAAGACAGAATTTGGTACCAGGAGTGGGGTTGTTGTGGTGACTATTCCTGACCATGTGGTTCAAGAACCTTTGAGAACAACTTGTGGGAAAAATTTGAAAAGGTTCAGACATGTTGTCTGAAAGAGTGGCACTGGAACAGCTTAGGCTGCTCTATAGGGGACATTCTGGTCAGCGCAGAAGACCAGAAGGCTGATAAAAAGCCTGCCTGTAAACACCAGGCTCAGGAGGTTTCTGCTGGGAAGAAGGACTACATTGGTTGTTGGACTCCACATGATGTGTGTTACAGCTTGGCAGAAAGTTTGCCTGTGTTTTGCTCATGCCCAGAGACTTTGCCTGAGACTGAGGTTAAGGGCAATGGACTGATTAATCTTGCAAAGGAAATTTCAAGGCAGTCAAATGTTGAGGTGGTGGCATGGCTATTGTTGGGGATTTTTAGCCAGATTTATGTTGTGACTCAAGAACAAAGAGCCCAATAGGATGATTTAAAACATTGTGAATCTGGCCAGAAAGCTGTGGACTGTAAAGTTAGAGCTGAGACCCCAATTGCTGAGAAGGAACAAAGAAATAAAAAAGATGGCCCGGGGCTATCCTGGAAAGCACAGATCTCCACCTTTTGTGGCCTCAAGCCAACAAAGGTGAAAGAGTTTGCTCAGAGGAAAAAGCCACAGAGTGCCATGTTCCAGAGTGGTGACAGAAACCACAGGAGGATTTAAAATGGTGGTGACCACACCAGATGCCAGAATGGTGGCAGCATAGAGAATCTGTTCCTCACAATCAGGTCCAGAGAGCTCAGCAATGCGGGTACTTGACCCCTACAGCCAAGAGAGAGGAAAGCCTGGCTACTGCTCCAGCTGGCAGCAGACCTTGGCAGCATCCACACAGCACTGGTTTTAAGTGCAAGGAAAATGAGGTAGTTCTAAGGATAAGGCAGCTTCTGCCCCAACTTCAGAGGGCAGTATACAAAGATGTAAGGGTGAAGCCAAGGGTGCAATGGAAAACCCAGAAGTTTGGAAAAGCCAGGAATGTGGATCATCCAAGAAAAGCTGCAAGAATTGAGCAGAATGGGCCCAAAAGTTATGGGAGTTAAAACCCCTGAAAGTGCCATGAGGATAGAGTCACTCAAGCCTTTGGGAGCTCACAACCAGATTGCTTCAGATGCTGAGTGTCAAACTCTAAGACTTAATGTCCACACTGTTGGATTTTGGGCTTGCTTTAGTTCCAACGCTTTGTATTCTCCTGTTTGTAACTTTTGGAATGGTAATGTTTATCTTGTTCCTTTACATGTTGGAAGTGTTTAACCTCATTTTCATTTGTATTGGGGGTTACAATTAAGAGCTTGCCATAGATCTCAGAGGAGACTTGGGACTTGGACTTTTCAGCAATGCTAAAACTGTTAGGACTTTGACAACTCTTAGAGATGGACTAAATGTCTTTTGTATAAAGGATGTACACGAGTTTTGGGGGGGCCGGGGTGGAATGTTATAGTTTATGGTCCTTTTGCCCCACCAAGTGTCATGTCATCATGGCACGGATGCAGCTGAGTCTGGCATTCGTGATTGGTTTGTTGTCTAGTACTGGGATTAACGATGTGAGGGCTGTACCCACCCAGGAGTGGAGCCGACATACAGTGTAAGGGTGAGAAGAAGGCACGTTTTCTCCCACTGGTTTGGACTTTGCTGTTGACAGCCACCATGAATGGCTGCCCTGTCATGCCACCCTGCCTTGCAGCCAGCTGAATATGGACTGAAACTTCCAAGAACTGTAAGAAATAAACCTTTCCTCCCCTAATTTTGGGTGTCAAGTATTCTGTCTCAGCAATGAGAAAAAAGTAACCAAAACAACCAGTGACTCTCTCTCTTCTAATAAGGACAGGGTCATGTGAATTAGGGCATCTTGACAAAGCCTTGTCTCCAAATACAATTATGTTTGGGGTTTAGGTCTATAATGTGTGTGAGTTTGGGAAGGAACACAGTTCAACCTATGATAGATGATATCCCAGAAACATTAACAGAATCAATCATTAAAACTCTGTAGGAGTTTAACATATTACTCTGTCAAAATTTGACCCATGACCTAAATCATCAAAATGCAAATAACACAGGTTAAACTATAACTCTGAAATAAATCAACTATAAACTATATATTGAAAAGCACTGTGCTCACTGGAAGAGACTAGTTCTATTTCTCATCTCTGGGGTTTTGGTTTTTGTTTGTTTTGTTTTGTTTTGTTTGCTTGAGACAAGGTTTCACTATGTAGTCTTGACCAGTCTGGAGCTTGCTTTATAGCTTAGCTGGCCTTAACCTAATGTGCTTCCTGTCTCAGCCTCCCAAACTTTAGAATGTGCCATCATGCCTGGTGTAAGGTGTATTCCCTAGTATAATATAAAGGACCTTCTCTCAACCAGAAACTCTCAGATGTTTATTTTATATCCAATGACAATGTCTCTCAAAGTACAAAATATTTACCTTAGAAGCAACCTGTGTTTAACTTTTGATGGGGAAAGATGTGGATGCAACATTTAATAATTAAAAGATGAGCAGGCTTTTTGCTCAATATCCTTATGATATCAAAAACTATTGCTGCTGCTGCCACTGACATAGTAGCAATTAGTATTTCAATAAACAATGAAACATAATCCAGAAGCACTTAATCTAAGATGTAAAAATCTGTGCAAACCATCAAATATGACTAGCTGTTTAGAATGCATGATTTTCGGTACTAAATGATTATTGGCTCTTAATATTGTTTTTCATCATCAACATAAATGACTATGAAACTCCATGAGAGTTGACAAATATCTGTTTTGCAAAAGGGTTACTGTAGCCAAGGAGAAGTCTAAAAGGAAAAGTCTGGAAACACTCTTAAAATTCTGTTAAATGATATGGCTGCAACAATTCAGACTGATTTAATTATCCCCTACTGATAGATTTTTCTGAGTCTTACAGTGCTCAGCTTTTTTGGTAGCTCCACAGCTGACACCATCAAAGCGAAAAGGGTGTCAATGCCTTCTTAGCCTACCCAATATAATTAGCTTAGATTTCCTATTTTATCTTTTCATTCTTTCTTATTTTCTCATTGCTTTCAGAACTGGACTACTTTCTTTTAATCAATTTTTCCCCTGTACTATCGTACCTTTAACCAAAATATCTAACTTCCCATGAAGTCTTTAAACTTCTCTAATAACAGAATTCATGGCTATGAAGATCTCCCAATTTATTTGTCAAGTAAAATGGTTTCTTTAAGAAAGAAAAGTGCATAGAACCATGAGAGAAACACGAGAAGAAAAAGTCCATAGTAAGACATTTCAGAAAAGATATTTGTATATTTACGACATATTTTAGCAGAGGCCACTTGATCCAACTCAACTATGGCAGATAAGAATTAGGAAGACACTCACTGCTACTTACTTTCTAGTGGAAAGAACCGTGGATAATGCCTTTTTGTCAGTAACACTGGGGCTCTGCAGGACTTCTGCAGATGGGAGCTATGTTACCCAATATCTTTTCTGATTCCCAAATGATAGTCCCACAAAGTAAAATATAAAAATATCAGCTACATTCTCCTATTACTAATTCAGTGGAGTTTTTCTTCATTAAGTAATATTTATCGTGAGTAGTATAAAAACACTGTATTCACACTAAAATCCCAAGTAGCAACCACTTGTCCACTTGGTTTAAAGCTACCAAGATAGTCTAAAATTTCTTCAAGACTGACTAAACATAAGAAAAGCTTATTCCTAAGTCCCAGTTTCCCAAGCTTATTAACTCTGGGCCTTAATTTCTCTTTCTTAGATCATGTTTCTTGAAACAACTTATTGTTTTTATTGTTGTTATTGTTGTTGCTGTTGTCGTTGTTGCTGCTGCTGCTGCTGCTGCTGCTGCTGCTGCTGTTTTTGTGGAAACAGGTTCTCACTATGTAGTCCAGGCTGGTCTTGAACTTGCCATGTAGTTCAAGGTGACCTCGAACTCATGATATTCCTGCCTCACCTGGCTACAGGCATGCACCACTTTGCCTGGCTTCTGAGAGTATTTTTAGAAAACTTAGAATTCCAAATTTCTCTCTGACACTTTAAAATATGCAAATCTTTTTTTATTTTAAAATGAAAAAAGAACAAAAACAATGACACAGAATTTCAAAATAACATAATAGGAGAGCAACAATGGTTAATATATTGCATACTTATCTTCAAAGTAGTTGCTCAGATTACAAGATATAAGCATAAAAAAATCAAACAATGAAAGCACAAATTGTTCTTTATGAAGAACTAATCAAGATTAGTAGTATAATTATCCATCTTGTGTGTGTGTGTGTGTGTAATCTCTTCCCTTCTTTGTTTTCTCCTTTCCCTCATCCCAGTTATTCTTATTTGACAATTTTACAATCCAGTAATATCTTTCTCAAGAGCCTGAGAGCCATCTCTTTGAAACCTAATCATTAAGGAAAAGTATGCCTCATCTCCTAGCCTTTCTTACAGAGTAGAAGCCTAATTTTATGAGTGCCAACCAGCAAACCTAACTGAAATAATCACAGAGAAAAACATTTGCAAACTCAGGAAATAACACTGTATTCAACACACTCTATTGATCAATCTCCCCACCCAAGCCTTCCAATATTTTTCCTTAACTCATCCCCTTCCTTAAAAGCTCATCTGTTCTTTGTTTCAGTAGAATTGTATCACACTCAGTTCTGATCTTTCTCCCCTAATGTAATAGCCTTGAACAAAGTCTTCCCTGCCTGATTAGCTCTGTCCAGTGCAACTTTTGTATGATAAGAATTTATTCTTCCTATAACTGCTTCATGAAGAAAACAGAAAATTCAGCTACATAATTACTTACTTGACAATTAACAAAGGATTTATAATTTCAAGGTAAAATATCTTCATGCTGTCTGTTATGAATTGTCAGTGAGCTGCTTGAGAAATATATATAATTAGGCATCATTTAATAATAAAGAATGAAAAAACTGTATCATTAGATAATTCATCATTCTGTGAACATCATAGAGTATATTTATTTACACAAACCAAGATAGCTGGATGCTACATGTGATATGATGAGATCACTACCAACATGTGGTCCACTATTGACCAAAATGTTGTTACGGGGTGAATATTTCTATTTATTTAAAAAGAGCTCATTCATCATCAGTATTCATTCATTCAACAAATATTCATTGGGTTTTAACCAGAAGCTGCACTGGAGTGTAATGTTACGAAGATAGAATTTTAAAGAGCATCAATACGCTTTTATCTTTTGCCTTTCTCTTTTCTGTGGTCTTAGAGAATCCCTCTGCCAAGGGGAATGGTAAGAGTTATATATAAAAAAGCAAAGACCAAGGAGATAATATTCTGCTCCAACAGGATGATGCTGAAGCCAAAGCTAGACTTTCAAGCTGGGTCATTGCTCTGAGAAAGGATGCTCAGCCTTTCTCATCCTACCTGCAGCATACTAATGATCAGCCTCAGAGGACAAACCCATGGAATCTTCATGAAGGAGGACCTGCTCCTTGCTGGTCCTGAGTGAAATGTGTAGCAAGAAGAAGAAAACCCAAGCCAGGAGGTCAAGACAAGCCAGCAAGTATACCATTTCTGAATGAGAATAATCAGGACAGAATTTCCTGCCCTTCCTACCTATAGCAAGCTTTGGAAAGAGGCACCTGACAGGCTGCCCATATATCAATGCAGGCACTCACATAACCTGGTAAACCTAGCAGCTCAAAAAGCATGATTATCACAAAGGCAGCCTTGAAGATCAGCTGCCCTGGACCACTTCAGGTCTCATGGACTGAAAATCAGCTGGCCAAATAAT
This sequence comes from Dasyprocta punctata, assembly GCA_004363535.1. NCBI lineage: Eukaryota > Metazoa > Chordata > Mammalia > Rodentia > Dasyproctidae > Dasyprocta > Dasyprocta punctata. The sequence continues at coordinate 21,062 of RJWM01030578.1, forward strand.
GCTTGTCCTGGAGCCAGGAAAGAAAAAACTCAGGGGTCTGCCAGAGGCAAAAAGCAACAAGGAAGTGATGTTGGCTGTGTTCCGGGGAGATTGCCTAAGCCCACAGAACAGACTACAGCATCCCCACCCCCACCCCAAGGTTTTGCTTTCTGTGGCTTCAGTTACCCATGCTCAGCCATATCTAAAACATTAAATGGAAAAAAAATTTTTTTTAATTCCTAAGTTTTAAATTGTGCACCAATCTGTGTGACGTGGTGAAATCTCTAGACATCCCACTCTGTCCCACCCAGGACATGAATCAAATCTTCATCTAACATATCCACACTCTTATATACTACCTGTCCATTTAGTCACTTAGGAGCCACCTCTGTTATCAGATGGATGATTGTGGTAGATGTGGTAGTGCTTGAGTTCAAGTTATCTTTATTTTACTAGTGGCCCCAAAGCACAAAAGTGGTAATGCTGGTACTCAGATATGCCAAACAGAAGCCATGAAGTAAAAATGGAGGACAAAAAGTTATATAGAGAGAGGGAAAAAGAGACCACATTCACATTCACATAATTTGTATTACTGAATGTTGTTACAATTCTTTTTTGTTAATTGCTATTGTTAGTCACTTATTAGGCCTGATATATGAATTAAATTTAATTGCAGGCATTTACATATGAGAAAAAACATTGCATCTGTAGGTTTGGGTTCTATCTATGGTTTCAGGTGTATGTCTGGGATCTTAGGACATATTCCAGTGGGCAAGGGGGGCCCTAGTGTACAAGGAGAACCTGCATGGGCAGAAAGATGTGTAAGAATACAATCCCCATCTCACATCCTGGAGCCATTTAGGGACAGACATAAGGGGAGGGTAATGGATCATATTTCTCTTTATTGCCTAAAGGAGCTATTTTAATTGAACTGGGCTTTTTAGCTTAAATTGAACGAGTCTAAGACAAACTGGGTGGAACTAAAAGCTACATATTACCCAGTGGCCTGTGGAATGAGCTCAGAGGAGAATCCACTGTGGCTAAAATAAAGTATATATATTTTTTTCTCCAGTGTGGGTGAAGCTGATGAGCCTACACAGCTGCCTGTCACCCTTGTGACAAGGCTCAGCATGGGCGCTCTGCCCTCCCCCGCTTTCCACGTGAGGGTGTGAGAACACAGGATGGATATAAACTTTCTCTCATCACAGAACCAGTCTGTAGGGCATCAGAACTCAAACCCAGTGGGGCAGGAGGTTACCAATCCTATGTTCATAATCCATGTCCCACATGGCCTTGATCAGAACACAGTTAGCAGAGAGGTGGCAGTTGTCAAGATGCCCATTTCTTCAGAAAGAAGATGTCCTGCAAAGTTTTCAAGCATCAAGCCGAAGTCATGAATTAAGAAACAACACTGTGTGATTTCTCAGTATTCTAAGTATTTTGAACCCAGTGACACAATCTGCTCTCAGAACTAAGAGAAAGAAAAAAAGAAAAGCACCATCACAGCAGAAGAAATAATTAAAGATGAGATGAGAACAATTAAGAGAAAAGGAAAGTTAGCGATCTCCTGTGAGAGTTGTATTTTTAAGGAAAGGAGAGGGAGAAGAATGATTTCTCTTCTGATGTCTCTATCCAACTCTGAGGTTTGATTAAAGAAATGACCTTGAACCATAGCAGAGAATAATAAAAGACAATTTCCAGTAAGTATGCCAGTTCAAATTAATGACTTACTTTTTATTTTTAAACTGAATTCAGTAGAGATTTACATGCATTAGGTTAAAATGATTAACATTTGAAATTTGACCTTGAAATAATCTTTACATGGTAAATTCTTAATGATCAAAACAATGTGCTCAGTGATTAAAACATATGAGTAATTAATTATTAAAAGAGAATAATTGCAAGTACATATTCCTAAAATCTCAATGCTTTTAAACCATTTGCAGAAATGACTGGACATTTTTTAAACTTGAAAAAAAAGTCCATCTGATTCTCATTTTCATTATCAATGCAATTACAACAGAAAAGATACTCTTCTGCCTCATTTTTTGTTGTCTGCAAACTGGAAATGCACACAATTACCTTTGATCCTTTCAAACACACATGCAAAAAAAAAAAAGAAACAAGGAAAGAAAAGAAAAGAAAATTGTTCACATAAATCCAA
>RJWM01030579.1:0-22979 GCA_004363535.1 Dasyprocta punctata
TAGCTTCTGGATAGTACCATTGGGACAAGGCTCAGCAGTGGGGGAAAGTTATAGCACTTAGTGGAGGAGGTAGACATTTTGAGTGTATCCATAGGTGATCCATTTGTAGTCCTAGAAGTAAAGACTTTGAATTTCTATTTTTCAATAAATTTTTCAAAATAATAATAAAATAAAATAAACAAATCAGTCTACTGACTGGTTTGGCACCGCCCTAATCACAATAGCCTAAGTAAAGTGTAAAAGGGTCAGAAAGAAGCGGCTGAGGTCGCTTGATTGCCCTCACCTGCCTGCTTGCCATGAACTAGCTCTCCTCTGAAATGCCCTACATTAGAGCCAGCCAACTGCCAACAGAAATCTCCATGAAAAGTAAGCCAAATAAACTTTTCCTCCTTTAGCTTTAGGTGTTGGGTGTCTTGTCGCAGTAACAAGGAAAACACTTGATCACCCAGGCAGAAGGGCCTCCACTGGCACATTCCTTATCAGAGATAGGTGCCATTTTGCTTTCACGGCTCCTGAGATGCATGCTACTCAACTTATTCCAAACTGAACCCCTGATCTTTCCCCCCAGTTTTTCCTACTCCCAGCCTTCCTCACCTGGTTTGCAGTATTTGCTACAGTGCCGTAGCAATGTAACATGATAATGCACCGTGCAATCATTTGGGTGACAGTCCTAACCTCTTAACTAGACACTCTCTAGCCTCTATTTTTCACTCTTCAAACTTCTCTAACAGCTCCCCATTTTACTGCAAGTGAAAACAAGCATCATGACAAGGGACTAAAGGCCCTTAACTGGGGCAACCCAAGCCCCTCTAAACTTATCCTCTTTCCCTTTCCAGCTCCTGTGTCGCTGCCTCACTGCTCTGTACTCTGTTAGTAGGGTAACCAACTGTTTGGATTTGCATGGTGTGGAGGAATCTCCCGATACATGAGATGTTTAGTGATAAACCAAGATAGATTCTGGCAACTTAGGATTTGGTCATCCTATTGCTGTTCATTAACTAAATCAAACAATTCTACACTATAGGACCTTTGATTTACATGTTTGCTTACCCTAGAATAAAGATTAGGAAGTTACCTTGATATCTACTTTACCACTACCTAAACTTGCCTACAGCCTTTGCTCAAATTTCACATTCTGTATAAAGTTTACATTATTCATTCTATTTAAATTGGATTCTTCCTTTTGATGTTTGCAGCCCATTTCTCCCATTTGGTTTATTTTCTTGAATTCTGTAAATCAATTTCTAATAAAGCATACAGTTTACTTATTTACTATGTCTATTATCTTCTATTGACAAATGCGTAGGAGAATGTGAGCTACAAAGGGCAAGATCTTAGACTATGTTCTCTTATGTATCTCAAATATTTGTTCTAATAATGAATAATTCAAAGAAAAATTTGCTAACCATGAGTTATTATTTAGAAGGGTCACTTTTTCAAAAGAACTTGATAATAGCTCTAATTTTTCCTAAACTCTTATGATACTATTTTAAAACCCATCATAGTAGTGAATATATTTAGCTGCCTAGAGCTATGAAGCTAACAAACCCATACATTCAACTGTGAATTTATAGTGACATAGAATTTTAAAGCAGGGATTATTTTTTATTTGTACAGCTGCTATTTATTTTTGGGATAAAAAATGTGATCAGAACAAGACCATTTTCTTGGACCTGTGAAGTACATACTTTTCTTTCCTCCGTTTTCTCATCTGCATTTTTATCAGAATTTATTCTTACCCATACTCATTTGCACACACATATACCCACAGTCACTTGCAAAGCGTCCTCATAAAAGTTTAATACCTCCACATGCATCGTCTGTTCCCTCAGCTAGGTGCTAGGTGAAATAGCAAAGACTAAAGAGGGAAAATACTATGGCTTTTGCTCCCTTTGTAGTTATACATAAAAATATAAACTAATGCATTGTTTTTTAAGGACTTTTTTAATTTAAAAAAGAGAAATTTGATGACTAGTTATCTCATACCAGAAGAATTCAATTCTTCAGAGATTTTTAGGTGAAAAATTATTTTAGAGATTCCTGAAATTAAAAATGTGCCAGTCAGAACTCCCATTGTTGGACATAATATTCAATACCCCCAACTTTAAAGAGGAAAGGTTTAATTTGACTTATGTTTTAAGAGGGTACAGTCCATTAACTAGCAGCAAGGCAATAAATATCATGGCACAAGGGTATGGTGGAGCAAAGCAGCTCTTTTTTTTTTTTTCTTTTTTTTTTCTTTTTTTTTTTTTGTGGTACCGGGGATTGAACTCACAGCCTTGTGCCTGCCAGACAGGTGCTCAAGCCACTGAACCAAACTCCCGGCCCTAGTTTTTTGAGGCAGGGTCACACTGTGTAGCTTAGGCTGGCCTTGAGCTCACGTTGTAGCCCAAGCCAGCCTGGAACTCACAATGCTCCTCCTACCTCAGCCTCCTGAGTGCTGGAATTAAAGGCGTGTGCCACCACGCCCAGCTCAAAGCAGCTTGTTAATGACAGCTGGAAAGCAGAGCAGGGAAACAATGCCAGAAAAGAAAGGCTGGATAATCTACCCATGCACACCCAGAATTGCACTCCACCAACTCACTGGGGAGTATCCAATCCAGGCATGTTGACATAATCAAGTCTAGCTACCAGAGTAAGCTAATAATACTCAGAAAAAAATCTAGTTAGGATAGAGACACATGCTTTGGTTTGAAGCTTCTCCTTTAAAAAAAATTTTTTCTATTTTTTAGCTCTGTGAATTTAGGTTCATAGTCTTATTTAAGTTCCTGCTTCTCCACCTGTGAAATGAGGCTAGTAACTGCGTATGTACAGGTCTTTTCGGTCTTAGTTATGCCAAAAATACAATAACTGCTCACTAAACATTACTGCTCATTATACAATTCTGCAAAATATTTCATTTATATTTTAGTATTTAGGACTTACCAAAATTTTTCTAAATACTTTTTCCAAAGCATTTCTGTGTGTGTGTGTGTGTGTGTGTGTGTGTGTGTATAGGGAGGTCACATGTGTGTGAGTGCAGGTGTATCTGTTCCTGTATTTCTGGAACTGGAAATAACTCTAATGAATGAAGATGTGAAGCATATCTGAGTTTAGGAACACATTCATATCCTGGTATTGGCAGGTATATAAGAAAAAGTGGTTTACTTGGAGACAGTATTGGTAAATGTGGTGGTGTTTTAGGGGCCAGTTTGTACTCCTTGTTATATTGCAACCAGTTGAAATGATGCATATTATGCCACGATGGGTTCTCTAGGTAGATACCATAAAAGAGAAAGTTACAATAAATCTGCTTTGAGTGTTCAAGAGTCTCTTAAATCTCTAATGATCATCTCCTAAGTATGTGTGAGATGGTGCTTTGTCTGTAAATTCACATATAGATCTCTTAGATTTTATCTTTTAGGTGTCATTGTATATTGCTGTACCTCACAGTTCATCTAAGCTCCAAGTATATGAGCTGACTGGCATTTCTTGATTCATTTGCTTATTGACAGGATTTCTTTCCTTTTTGAAAGATAAAGAGCTAGTCATTGACACTGGTATTAATAGAAAAAGTAGAGTTTGTGGAATTTTAAAAATCATTCTATTTTGGCTGAACATAGGAGCTAAAATTTTGGACAATATTAAACACCTCTACCTAAAATATTGTAAATTTAAGTAAGTATCAAAACAATCTAGTGAATTTAAATGTTTAAATATTTTTGATGCTAATTATCTTATAAATTTTAAAAAAGAAAGGCAAATGAAGTTTTCACTTTTCCTTATGTATAACTTGCAATTTTACTTTTTCTATTTTATGTATTCTCTACTGTCAGCTCACTGTCTTGATATTTCATCAACTAAAATTTGACTCTGAAAGACAGCAATTGTATTTTAGATGTATGATTGTGTATATACGTTTAGACTGCCTTTCACGCACTGACTTTTTACTGAGTGAATTTATAACTTATATAGAACCTGTATTAGTAGGTTTTTTTCATTGCTGAGGCAGAATACCTGGCCCCCCAACTGACAGGACAAATTTATTTTGGTTCATAGTTTCAGAAGATCCAGTTGATAGTCAGCAATTCCAGGACAGAAGTGGCATTTTGGAAGGGCCCGGTGAAAAAAGCTGCTTAAGTCCTGAAAACCAAGAAACAAAAACAGAAAAGCAAGGAGCCAGGGACAAGAACGCCCTGTGTCCAGGTTATGTCCTTACAGCCCCATCTTCTTTAACCAGGCCCCACCACCCCATAGCTCACTCAGCCAACACCAGCATGATCCAAGGATGCTCATAAGCTGGGCATGCTGATGCATGCCTGTAATCCCAGCTTTCAGGAGGCTGAGGCAGGAGGATTGGATTACTGTGAGTTCTAAGACAGTTTGGGCTACATAGTAAGTCCCTCTCTCAAACAAAGCAACACAAAATAAAACAAACAACCAATAACTTTCAGAAAGTCCTAACTCTGAACCCATGAGACTTTGGGGGAAATGGTAGATCTAAAGCATCATGGAAACACTGATGTAGCCTTCCTTGTCCATGGACAGTCCAGTGGGGGCGAACAAATGGCACCACAGCAGGCCGTATCATTGAAAGCTCTAAAAGGTTCACCATCCCTGGTTTCCATGGAGCTGTAAAGAACAGAGGAGCAGAAATATCAGTTCAACCCACTGGTTTTGGTAATTTTGAGAGGAAAAAAAATCCTTCTATTAAAAAATACTTTTGTGAATGTAAATTAAGAGTATGATACTAGTATTGAGGGTGTGTGTTACTGAATTAGCCCACTAATTGGTTTATCATAGTTCTGATGTGGGTAATGGGAAGCTTCACCTTGGCTGTGGGTGGTACTACTACTCCTTCAGCTTTCCTTCCCAATTTTGGAATGCCTTCATTCCTCAATGATCGCACGTTCTAGCTTTTATGTGTTGAGCTCTCACACACTTTCAGATGCATCATATTTCCTTCCCTTGCACCTACAGGCCTAGGGTAGTCACTACTACTATTTGATATTTATCTCTGCCTCAATATATCATTTGATCATTAGCACTCTGATACATCACTTTCTGAAGTTTGTTCATTCTGTTAACATAATTACTATTCATTTCCCCAATAAATATATATGTCCTTGTGAATCCTGATCTTGTCTCTCTGTTGCTAGATTGTTAGCCATGGAAACAATCCCTGGAACACAGTAGGAGCTCAAAAATTCTTGCAGAGTAAAGAAAATAAATTAAACTAGAAAGATACCCAAAAAGGTGAGAAATCAAGGTTGAAAATGAGTCAGTAGCAATGAGAAGAAAATGCAGTTTCTCTGGGACTTTGAATCCAGACACCTGGAAAATACCAACTTGGTGAAGAGAAATAAAGAAGTAGATCTCTGGGAATTAGGGGTTGGGGACAGACAGGAAAATTAGAAACTACAGAAAAGCTGGAGAATTGAAACACACTTCTTGTTCATTTTGAGTTTTTTTTTTTTTATTTAGATTGTTCTATTTTTCTTTTCTTTTTTTTTTTATCTTATTTTCTTTTCTCTTCTTTTTCTTGCTGGTTGCCTGGCAAAAAGGCAGAAACATCAGGGTGAAGTGAGGTTTTTTAGGGTAAAGATGCCTACTTCATGCCAGAAAAGTGCCAGAAAGGAATGCTCTAGGAACCTTATAGAGTACCCAAGGCCTCACCTTCCTTACCCACCCAGATGCATTCTTTTCTAATCTGGTAGGCACTTTCTTTTCATCTAGTGAAATTGGGATATTCAGATTAATGTTCGTAACCCACCCCTTGTCTATTCTGCACCCAAACACATTTTAAACCACATTTAATCTCGAAGACAAAAACAAGTCCATAATTCCACCTGGAACTATCCTATTCTTCAAGAACTATGCAATGTACAAGTACAAATGCAATAATTGCTTTCCCAAAGTCTCAGTATTTCCAGCTTTCCTTCAAAAGTCTAAATCAAGGTCTTTTCTCAGCATTAAGGGAAATTTCTATTTATGAAACAATTAAATACAAGTTTCTAATCCCAGAGTACAGTGGCATAGGGTGGCATTAAATCCTTTAGTGCTGTATCCAACATCTTTGGCGCACAGTGGTAAAATGTGAATTTCAAACCTGTGTGATCTCACTCCACAAGATCTCACTGGTTGCAGCCCACAGACCCCCTTCTTGGGCTGGCTCCACTGATGGTCTATAGTTTTCTTTGTCAGACATTTGAGATTCATGGCATTTCTGGCTACGTAGGACCTCTACTGCACATATGGCTTCACTCTCTCACCTTCACACACTGCCCTTTCGGGGGCTCACGGTCTGGTCTCCTGGGCTTTCCTTTGAAATCTGAGTGAAAGACTCCTTGACCCCCACAATTCTTGCATTCCAATAAAATCAGCATCACTTCAGTAACACCATGTTCTGCTGCAGTGGAAGCAGAATCAGGTTCCTTTGCCTCATAGCAGAATCAGATTCTGGCTGCCCATTTGGCTGAACAGAATGAAATAAACTCAGGCAAAACCGAATGCCTAGGAGGCCCTTTTTGATCAGGAATCCTGGGACTCTCTTTTCTGAAATAAAAGGTCTATGCTTTCATAGCCTTGTGTTTATGTGGTCCTCCTGATTCGTGAGATACCCTTAACACATTTTTCTTCCTGTTCCATTACAAAGTACACACTCTCTTTGTAGTGGCACTCACCTCCTTAACAACCACACTTCTTTTGCACTCAGTCTTATATATAGTTTCTTCTAGGCTAAAATGTGTCTGTCAAAATTTTATGTTCTGTATTTTACCCTCAATACCCACTCTAAAGCTGGCTAAAAGTGTCCAACAGTATCCCTGGCACATTAATTGACAGATAAATTAGTTCATTGCCTTTAATCTCAGTTTCCCTTAAAGTCTCAGGACATGGGCAAAATGCAGACAAATTTTCTGCACAAATGTAACACACACGGCCTCTAATCCAACTGCCAGCTGTGTCCTCGTTCCCAACTGAAATTTCTTGAGCCAGGCCTTTACTGTCTGCATTCCTGACAGCAGTATTTTGAGCTCTGAACAGAATCACCCCTCACGTTCTGCTTGTAATATTCTAGGACTTCTCTAGTTCCAGACTCCAAACCTTTCCAAAGTCTTCCCACAAACCAGTTCCAAAGGCTTTTAAAGCACATGGTCAGGCATAGTCATAGCAACACCTCCACTTCTCTGGTGCTGATTTTCTATATTACTAAACTTTACTGTCACTGGACATAATAAGTGAGACCCTCGATTTAAAGGATGAGAGGTTTAATTTGGCTCAGAATTTTAGCGTGTCATCAGCTGGCTACAAGGCAAAAACATCATAATCGAGTGGCAAGACAAGCAAAGATGATTACTTTGTAGAACCTGGGAGACACAGGAGAAGAAAAATACCAGAGAGGAAGGGGCTATGGATCATATATATTACCTACAGCAATGCCTCTATGATTCATTCATATATATCCAAGGATGTGTTTTATTAATTTGCTAAATGTTTCTTAATTCAATGAAGTTAGCAACCAGGATTAATGGTCACATCATGTATGAGGTACCTTGATGCCACGATAAAATTATTCAAAGAAATTAAGGACTCTTCCAACTTTTCACATAGTAAAAGAGAGGACTGTAACTTTAAAAAAAAAAAAGCTACCTGATTTAATCCACTGTTGATTTAGTGGTGAGAGCATGCATAAGGTTAAGGTACTGTATCAGTTTCTGTAGATGCTCTTAGATACCAATAAAACACAAGCATCCCAGTTTACAATGAAATGAGCATACTATTCAGAGTATGATCAATTACTTCTCTATTATACTATTTTTATAAGAATTTTCTAAACACAGTTTCATTATTGCCAACAGTTAAAGCATGGTGAATTTTGACTATTCACAAACTGTATACTTTTGATTGTCATCATAACAAAAAGGATTTGATAAACACGGACCAGTTCCTATATTTGACAACTCAATTTATTCCAAGTTATCTATTACCTTAGGAAGAGAAGATATTCATATAGAGAAAAAGTAACAACTTAGAGAAGAAAAAAAAGACAAGGAAATTCCATTCATATCTGAATATAAGGATCAGGTGATATTTTAACACCAATCTTCTAAGACAGAGATGATTTAAGATAGGAAAATTTTAAAAATTGGTTTAGGGTAGATAATATTGCATATCTACAAGACACACATATTAAAAAAGAATCCTAGAAGACTTGAAGAACAAAACAAAGTCATAATAAACAAAATGTTGCTCTGTTAAGTGTGCCAAAGTATATAATAATTGATGCTACCAAGTAGAGCCTCAGTCATTTCTTTTCTTCAAAGGTTTTGATAAAGAAGAAAGAGTTTAAAGTATAAAAAGAACCAAAATGTAATAAATATGTAATGACACTTATGTATTTAAGAAGAGTAATTTAATAAATCTTTTCATATCTTTAAGGGGCACCACAAAAATTGCACATCGAAAATGAGATAATAGCTGTGAGATATCTGAAACTGTGGACAAAATGAGGTTTACTGGGATGCTTGGGTTTAAAGAGGGTAATGACATGGATAAGCGGAAAGGTATAACAAAATGCATAAATGAAATGGCATAATAAGATGCATAATTGGACAAATGTAACGATATGCAAAGGAGAAAGATGTAATATGATACACATTTTTGAGGAGTGTAATGAGATGCATAAATAGAAAGGTGTAATGAGATGTGCATGTTTAAGTAACGTAATGAGAAATATAGGTTATAATAACATACATGAAAGTAATTTAGTAATGAGATATACAAGGGAAAGGCTTTAATGAAATTCGCAAATGGGGAATATGTAAAGATGCTTAAAGGAGATGTAATGAGATGCACATATTTGAAAGTTAAAATAAGTTGCTTTAATGGAAGCGTGTAATGAAATGTATATGTTTGAAAGGTGTAACGAGACACATTAAAAAGGAAGAATACAAAGTAATCCTATCCTCCTATGGAAAATAATAGTTTCTGAAAGCTTTAAATACCTCATCCTAAGGGATTTTGGTATTTCTACTGTAGTATAAATTAAGATGCCATTGGTGGCTTCCCATTGTTACAGCAAACAGAATCTCCCTTGGGCCCAGGCTTACTTCTGAATATATACTTTTAAACACAGCCCGTGCCTGGGGCCATATTCTGGGACATTTTAAGAGTGGTGTTGATTATTAAGCATTAAAACAAGTGTAGGAAAAGAATAGGGAAAAGAAGAAACTAGCTAGCATCTACTTAATCTTCATTTGGTGCCAGAAAAATGCTAGGAATCTTTGCATAAATAAATGTTTCAATAACTCTAAAAGGCAGGCATCATTACTATCTTTTGATAACTTAGCAAAGTGACCTAAGAGGTTAGCTCACATGGCTAGCAAGTGTTGGAACTAGAGACTGAAAACAGGTCTGCTTGGCTTTCAAGGGCAAATTTCTGTCTCCATTTATATTTTCATTTCTCCTTGTGCTTATTCTTTTTTTTTTTTTTTTTTTTTTTTTTTTTTTTTTTTTTTTTTTTTTTTTTTTTTTACTTTTGTTTCATTATATTTTTTCTGGCTAATTACTGCTAACTATGGCTAAAATCTCCAAAGAGGCCTTATTAACACCTCTAGTCATGAATGTCTCACATTAACACAGCTAATAATTTTGCCCAGAGAGAGTAAGAAATAACAGAGCAACCACCCTGTTGAGACATTTTAAAAATCATTAACCCTATTTGTTTTCTGCACAAGTTTGTATCACATTGTACTGCTTAAAATAACTATTTGATGATATATCGATTAGGAACCTTGATGAAAGTAATTTTTTAATTAGACCAGCAATTCCGACAAATACTGGAATATACTTTTACAAGCCTGAGACTTTCTTAGTGCATGAATATAAAGCAAAGCAGACACAACCATATTCACTACCACTTAAAAATCTATGTGGCTATGGCCAAGTTTTATAGCCTCTCATGAGATTAATTTTTCTTACTAGAGAATGGGATAAAGGTATTAGTCTTATCAAATTTCAGTGCAGTAATAGAAAATGATTCATGTAAAATCTGTAGAACATTCTATAGCATGAAAGAGGTAATGAATACATATTAAACCCTTTCTTTCCAACTTTGAGACAAATAAGAATAAGTAAGAATATGAAAAAAATCCTGGGTTTTAAATGTCTTTCATTTAGTTGATGGTAATTTATGTTAGTACATTGACTTACTGAACAAAGAAAAGGCTAGAAAATCCTACATAAGACACTGTTTTCTATGATGGTTGTGGGTAGTAATTTATTGCTGGTTTATTTGCTTACAGAATGACAAAGACATTAAGTGGAAGAGAGAAATTTTTTAAAAATAAAAACAGATACCAACATTATTTCCCCTTTTATTGACAGAATTCAAATTAAACTAAGTAAAACATAAATTTGTGACCTTCAGACCCTCACTAGTAACTTTTCACAACCTTAATCAGTCAGAGTAACATAGCAATTATCATCTCAAACATATTTCCTTTGGATTCCACAATCATTTTAAGGTAAGTACTTATTGTCCAGTTAAGACACTATGAAAAGAGGTCAAATACTCACTTTTCACTTATTAAATTTTTGAAGTTTTAGTCAGAATATTTTTCTCCATAATTGTGGATTTCATTAGTAATAATTATGAAAAATTATTTCACCATGCACTGGTAAGCTGACTAGCTATCTCAGATCTAAAAATCTGAGAGTATATTTTAGGATCAATAAATATTCTATTTACATATTCAAAAATAGTAATAGCTGTTTTGTCTGAGACAGCACAAAGGTGAACAAGTGATTTCACAGACATCTGAGTTTTTAAAACTACACAGCTAACCATTCTTCACCTTTCAAAAGTGTAGCCAAGTTTCAGAGACAGTAGACAATGATTGTTTTTGTTGTTGTTGTTTTGTTGTATTTCACACAGCAATGTATGACCAATTGAAGGAAGCTATTACTTCTGAGGCAGAGGAGTGGAGTGATTAACTGTAGATTCTTAAGTCAAGCAGTTTTGGTGCAAGTTTCATCTATGAATTCATGAGGCGGTCAGATTTCTTAATTACTCTGAGCCTCATTTTTTGACTGTCTACTTCATATGTTTGCTAAGAGGATTACGCATGAAAAGTGTCATGACCATAATGAATTTAGAGCTCTAGTGAGAGTATGTCCTTCTCGAATGAGTAGTAATTTTAGAACTCAGTGGTTCTGCTTCTGTGGTAGTTTAGGTGCTATTTAAGAATGAAAAGACTCTGTTTAATTTTATATCAGAGGTCTGGACTTTTTGTTCCATTTGTGAAATAAGATTTTTACAAAAAATCCAGCTCAGTAGAACCAAGAATATTATATTCTTAAATTCTAAAAGTAAACTTGTTGGTGATCACAAGTAGACAGAGCTGGAAAGAGTGTGACCTGTTTCCATGCATAAAAGAAAGAGGAAAAATGGGAATTCAAGAAAATGAGAAAAGAAAAATGGAAGGTAAAGGAAAGGAAAGGAGGGGAAGGGAAGGGAAAGGAAAGGAAGGGAAGGGGAGGGGAGGGAAGGGAAGGGAAGGGAAGGGACAAGAAGAGAAGAGAAGAGAAGGAGGAGAAAGGAAAGCAAAGCAAAGCAAAGCAAAGCAAAGGAAAGGAAAGGAAAGGAAAGGAAAGGAAAGGCAAAGCAAGACAAGGCAAGTCAAACAAACTAAGTCATAACTTTCTTGAACGTAATAAAAAACTGGTATTACAGGGAATCAACTACCTCAAAATAGAAATATGGACTATTGGGAGAGATTAGACATAAATATTATTTTAACTAGTCAGAAGAATTTAGACATGGTAAAAAGCAAAAATTGAAATGTCCTTTATTTATCAAACACTACTGTCTACACAGAAAATTCCAGACATTACGAGAAAAAAAAAAAAACCTTCTAGAACTAATAAATGCATTTTAGCAAGGGCATAGGATATAAGACCAATGTAGAAAAATCAACTGCATATAACTACCACTGAGTAATTCAAGCATGAAATAAAAAAAAAACATTTAAAATAGCACTACAAAACAATGAAATACTTTGGCAAAAATCTAAAAAACAGACACAGTATTTGATTGATAAAAAACCAAAAAGCCCTGATGAAATAAAAAGAAAATCTGAATAAATGGAGAGATACACTATGCTCATATTTTGTAAAACTCAATACTGTTAAAATGTCAATTCTCTACAAAAAGATCTAGAGATTCAATTTAATCTCTACTGAAATTGGGCCGAGATTTTTGTAGGTGAGGACAAGTTGATTCTAACACACATGTGTAAAAGACAAATAAACTAGAAAAGTCAAAACAAATTTGAGAAAGTGTAATGAAGTTTGCTGAGAACAGGGAAGCAGTAGATTTTCAAATTACCTCCCCCTAGATTTTTATCTATTGCAATGGAAAAATGGCAACCTCAGTGTAGAAGACCCCAGAGACACTGCCTTCACCACGTTATCAAGCTTAATCTTACCTGCGGTGTGACATTGCAGCCTGGCATCGTTCTCTGAGACAGGCATATCACTTTACTGTTATTCTTGTCAAAAAATGTATAACCTCAATCTGATCATGGGAAAATGTGAGGCTAAACCAAGTTGAGAGACATGCTGCAAAATAACTAACCAATATCCTTTAAAAGGGTCAATATTATGATGGACAAGGAAAGACTGAGAAATGTTTTTACTTTAGAGGAGACTAGGGATATATGACAAGTAAATGCAACGTTGAGTCTGTGGTTTGGAGTTTGGAAGACAAATAGTACCTTAGTTAAATAATAATACCGCAATCTACATAAAGTTTATAGTTTAGAAGATGTTAATGTTGAGGTTAATTTTGACAAATACTTCATAGGAATCTAAGATGTTGACATTAAAGTGGTAAGTTCAACAAAATAACTTTTCTTAGTGGTGCATGTTTTCAAAATAGAAAACAAAAAAAGGAATTGTGTTTATCTTTTAAGAACACTACTAAGCAATTTACAATCACATGATTAAAGAATATATGGTTTTTGCCCATACTGTTAAAAACGGGTATTTACAAAAGCAGCAATTCATCACAGTGTGAAAACTTTGAGTGAAATCTAATCTATTTTTAAGTATCTATTTTTTTAGATACTCTTCTTCATCACTAATTGGCAGGAGAAAAAGAAGAGGCAAGTGTGGTAAAAATGTTCCAGGAATTTTAATGTAAGCATAGTGAAAATTCCTATTAACCAAAATGGACAAAAGAAGATGATAGAAGATAAACACAAAATTTAAGGACTATAATGTGAGCGTATTGTATTAATATTCTAGAAATAGGGATATAAAAGGATGCATAGAGAGTTTGTTCACATCATCCAATGATCAGGAGTACATTTACTCTTACCTAAGTTTTTTCCTATGTGGATTAGTTATGGATCTTTGAGGTAGTCACTTTGTTTCTTTATATCACTCACACTTTACAAACTCATAGAATTGAGGGAATTCAATCACCTAACAAAGTTCTAGATTCAAATTAATAGTTCTTAATGAGGACAAGTTTTTCAATTGCAAGTGAATGACAAAACTCAAACTGGATAAATTAAAAGTGGAGTTGATTTACTCACTTAGATTACAAACTCAAAAAACAGAATTAACTTTACATTCTGAACAATCCAGATTTGCAAATAAAATTGAGATTCTTTTTCATCTCTAGCTCCTTTCTTGGCCCCCGATTTGTGCTTTCCTCTGCTTTGGCTTCACTGAATTGAACTTTCCTCTGTGATCAGAATGCTGATATCCAACAGCTACTGACTGTTTTGGTTTTATAACTTGAAACTTTCAGAGCTTAAAAAACATACTTGGAAGCTTCTCAAAGTATCTAGGGATCTAGGGAATTCTAGCCCACTGGAGACATGTGTTTAGCCCTGAACAAACACAAGTAGGCAAGAATCTGGGTGCTACTGAAGCAGTACAGGTCATCGGCCTTTTGGTGAGGCAGGACCTGAGATTTCATCTAACGGAACACATGGACACAGCAATGTTTATTGAAAAATAGATTTAGGAATCTTAAACAAAAGAATAGTGAATGAAAACAATGGAGTTGTGTTGTTTTTATAGTAGTGACAGTTCTAATGCATTAGCAGTGCAAGTTGTTTTCTTTTTAAATTACGACCATAAATATCATCATCTATTTCCTTTTGGAAAGCACACCTTCAACCTAGAAGTTACATAATTTTTTGCATTAATAGAGAGTTTTCCATTTAAATTGGCAGGAATTGTCACTACCTTTCCACTGAAACTCCTGAAACTTGGGTAACATGCTTGTGTCCATTCTATCTTCTCTGCCAACTACTAATAAAGAAATGACTCCATCCCCTATCAGATATTACCAAATGGGAGGCATATACAGATAAAATACAAGTGGAGAAAGGTACACTATATTTTAAACATGTAAAATGAAATATAATTTTTTCAAACATTTAAAACAATTATATACACAATAGACAACATAACTTGGGGAACTATAAGTTCTCTAGCGCCTGGAATACACACCTTAAGAGGAATGATATGTAAGTCCCTTATTGCACTATTAGAGCAGAAATAAATGTGTGCTGTTTTTCAAATTTCATTTTCCAAGTGAGTGGTTTTCTTTTCTCAGCATGGTAATTAGTTGCATGTTCTCCTAAGAATATGAAATATAAAATAAGTAAACAACCCACCCACATCTTTTGTTCTGTGTTAAAGAATATTATGCTGAAGTATGAGGTGGGGTTCAATAAATATTATTAATGCTTATTCAATCTAATCTACCTACTTTTATATTCTGGCTGCCTCTGCATTTTTTCCCATAAAAAATAATGTTTCTGTGAATTTAAATGTAGTTAACAGTATGCAATTACTTTTTCAAATGAATGGTACAATTTTACATTTAACCTAAAATGGAAAGAATGAAAAATTAAATTTTGTGCCTGTGCAGAGCCATATCATTTTATTTTCACTGATGTTCCATTTGTTAAAGGTAAAGATATAAATTATAACAGTTAAGTGCAATTTAATTAAGATAAACTGATCCTTATCAGAAAGAAAATGGTAAAAATTTCTAAAAGTAGCTTGTGGCTCAACTTCGGAATATTGAGTCACTAAAACTAAAAAAAAAATATATATATAAGGGCTAAAATTACATAATATTTTTCCTACTTGCAATTTTATTTTCATTTTACTCTAGGAAAGACACATTGCTTTAATATTTTAAAATTTCCTCTTCTATGTAACTCTCTTCTCATTCTTCCCATCATTTTCCTCTAATTTCCTAGAAGTCTTGTTTCAAAGATCCAGACATTGTTTTATAGAGTTGTTCCTAGATCAGTGGCCAGTTATGGCAATAACAGTTAATGTTTTTTTTAATTCTCACTATTTTCTAGATATTTTCATATTTTGTATATGTGAACCAGTTGGTTAACTGTTACTGTCCTCATGCAGTTAAGCTGAGACCTAAGACAATACACAGCTTCCACTTCCCAATGAAATAGGCTACATATCAAAGTCAAGAATTGCCCAAGAAACATCGAGAACCTGCTGTGTGGTCTTTAGTAGACTCCTGATTTCTGACTATGCAAAATGCTACAGATACTCAGAGAAAGCTGGAAATTCATGAGGAACTTCAGAGAAAACTAATGGTGAGGATGAGTCTTGATCTTCCTACCTATGGAGAAGTAAAAGCTTCCTGAGGAATAGCCATAGGAAGATGATTTCTAGTAAGGACTTTTGATTCATGCTTTCAGTAAAACTGCTTAGGATTGAGAAGAAGGTGTTGATCAGAGCAGACAGTGTGCGTCCTCTGTTTTGGAGGAAAATGGGGGACCAGTGTCAGAAGACATGGAAGCTCATGCATCAAATATGCAGGTCTTGAAACAGTGGTGGCCTGTGATTCTTCAAGACCAGAAGATGGATGGAAGTCTTGAAGATTGAGAGGACCTCAAGAAAAAGGATGTTATGCTAGCATAGAGTGGGATGATAGAGGCCTTAAATATGGACTTTGCTGAGAGCAGGAGGGATTTTCTTTTTATTCATATACGTTTGCTGTACATAATGATTACAGTCACCATAGTATGGTAATGCTGTTATGTAACACATCTTAATTATTTTTTTCTCCTTTCTTTTCTTTCCCCCTCTCCCTCCATCTCTAAATTCACCTCCAACTTGCATATGACCTATATCTTGTTCTTACTGTCTGCTTTTTTATTTTATTCTTTAATATTTTATACTTTGAGTTGATCATATAAGACACATGCCATTTAAACGTCCATGCCTGATTTATTTCACTTAATATTTTAGTCTCATGGTATGTCAGTTTTCCTACAAATGACTCAAATTTATCCTTCTTCATTGCCAAGTAATACTACATTGTGTGTGAATACAAAATCTATATTACAGTGATACATGTATGCCCTTGCTTATAGCAGCAAAACTTATAGTAGCTAAATGTTTTTTTTTGTTTTATTGGTTTTTTTTTTTTTTGAGACAAGGTCTCACTATGCAGCCCAGACTGGCTTTGAACTCGTGGCACTCTTCCTGCCTCAAATTCCCAAGTTCTGGGCCTATAGGCGTGCACCATCACACTCTGCTAATGGCTAAATCTTGGAAAGGCAGAAGACTTTTTCAAGACTATCGTACTAACTATAAATTAATAAGATAATAAAGTAAATATTTTATGCAGGTCCCTTCCAGTGCTTTGGAAAGCATTGTGTATATGTGGGGCCATGTTTTAAAATTTCCCTGGTTTTAAGAAATATCTACTAGAGTTAAACACATCAGATGAAAAGGCTAGTGTGAAATCAGAAGTAGCTAGCAGAGATTCAGTTATCCACTTCACAGTATCTCCAAAGAACCAATCAAATAACATAGCAGAAAGACAGGAAATACTTTTTAATGTACCTGATAGCTCTATTATAAATTCAACAATGTAAATTCTAATAGTATTCTTATAAAATATTTTCTATGAGGTAAAACAACTTTAGTTGATTAAGTTACCTGGGACCATTTTGAAAATTTATATACATAACTGGCTAACCTCAGAATGAGTATTGGGAGTATTCTTATTCATCGTATTATACAGCTTCAACGGGGTATAATCAGGAAACTCCTCATCCCCTGTGAGATACAGAGATCCTCTGAGTTATGGACTCTCACTTTAAATTTTGATTTTCTTGAATCTACTTTTGGACTTCTTGGAACCTTGTATATGAACTGTCTTAAATTCACTCTTACCTGTGCTTCTGCTATTGCCTCTGAACTCCAAACTACTCTTCAGAAACTGTGCTTCTTTCAATGCAACTGTGAGCAGGTGCTAAGCTTTGGATGCAAAATGTCTCCAGTAGGTTTCATGTACTTGGGAGGTAATTGGAACATAGGAGCACTCTACCCATCAGTGGATCCAACCATTGATGAGTTGAGTAGCTGCTATACTATCTGAAAACACCTGATCTCATCCAATGAGTTTAGTAACTGTATGTGCTTTTATGGTAGGAAATTGGATGTGCTTGGAGATGTGACCTGAAATGGTATATATTTGCCTCAGTGCTCTCTCTCTCTCGCTCGCTCTCTCTCTCTCTTTCTCTCTCTCTCTCTCTCTCTCCCTCCCCCCCACCTCCTTCCTGGCTTCCATGAAGTTAGCAGCTTTCCTCTGCCAAGCCCTTCTGCTATGAGGTTTCTGCTCTGATGTCAGCCAATATGGACTGAATTCACTGAAAACCATAAGCCAAAATTAAACTCTCCTTTAAATTGTGGATGTCAGATACAGATTTCTGCAAGGGCAAAGTGACTAACACACCAGGTGTATACTCAAAACACTCAAGAAATCTGTTTTAAAAAGTCACAAACTGTGTTTTAAAGCATAGAAACATTTACATAGAGTTGCTTATACAATAAGGAAAGGAAACATATTAGAAGACTCCTTTATGCCAAAGCATTGAAAGAGGCAAAATAGCTAATTTGAGTGAAAGCCATGGTGAAACTAAGTTGTACAATTGCCAGCTAAGTTGAATTTGAAGAGACAGAGCTCACATAATAGAAGATGTAGGATTCCAGAATATTATTCTTCTTTACATTCACCTTTTTTCTCATTCCCTGACTTCCAATTTTCACATTTTATATCCTTAAGAGTTGTGATTGAAGGGAGTGTTCAGTTATTAAAAGTACTTGAATATAAAACATTTCAAATCATAATTTCTATCCAGTGATGGTCTATGGAGCAATATCTATTCAAAACCCCCAGTCACAGTTTAATACATGGCTAGAATATTATTTCTGAGCACAATGTAGAAAGCAGTATGGTGAAGGGACATACAGAGATGTTAGCAGGAGCCTGCTCTTTCTTTGCTGTTGGTTTCCTTTTCCTTGCTGTTGTTCTCCTCCCCTCTACTTGCCACTGTCATCCATGGCATAAACCAAATGAAATCCTATAAGCAAAAGAGGGAGTGGAAGTGCAATAGAGCATAAAGGTTTAAACATGTGTCAGCAACTCCGTATTCCACCAAGTACTTACTCTCAGCTGTGGAAAAAGAGAAACCTTCCAGATAGGGAAGAGAAGTTCAGAGTAGAGTAGAACTCTGCTTCAGCTGTGCTTCAGTTTTGTCAGGTACGTAACAAACATTTTTTCTCTTGCATTCAAGACACATGCAAGAGAAAGGAAAAGAGTTGCCATCTGCTCTAGTCCCCTTTCCCTTCATTGAGATTCAATACACAATACCTACAATTTAAGGGACAAAAGATGTATTTTTACTCATAGGATTCAGGGAGTTAAGTCCTTGACTCCAAGACAGAAACTTCAGGTTCTGAAGGACAGATAGAAGAAAGCTTCTTATCTCATGGAAGCTGGGAAGCAGACACAGAAAAGGGAGAGCAAGGTACAAATTATACCCTTCCAGACCACACCACCCAGTGACTCAACTCCAGTCCGACCCCAACCCCTAATTCGATTCTGAATTCATCAATGGATTAATGCATTGATAGGCATAATGCCTCCATTGTCCAGTCATCTCCAAAAGCCCTACCTTTGAATACATAAGGCTTTTGAGGTACCTTTGAAATCTAAGCCAAATACCATCTAAAGCATACAAGAGACATTTGTAACATACATATAAATCCAATGTGTTCCAATGAAATGCCATTTTTTCCTTTGAGAAGTAAATAGCACGGAAGATTACATTATCATCCCAAATAGATCTTCACTTGGGAAACAGAAATTCAGCCTTCAGTGACAAAGTAGATTGCAATGGATGGGCAATAGAGCTAGTAACAAAGTGGGAACCTGGACTTCGCTGCAGCAGATATCAAATTTTCATGATAAGATGAGATGAGGACTCAGTGGGTGAGTTACATCAAAGAAGATGAAAACCTGGTCCTGGGGACATCTTTCAGGCTGCAGAATGTGAAAATCACAGCGACCTCCTGAGAGCCCTCTCCTATTCTTCAGATGCCATTCCAAGGGGGAAAAAAAAAAAAATATATATATATATATATATATATATATATATATATATATCAGAGTGGAAAAGATGAAAACAGACCATTTTGAGGTTTACACCACAAATTTTTCTAGAATACATGGAAATTGTCTACATTAAATTTTCCATCACTGCATGAAATGATTAATTTGAATTACAGACAACAATAAAGAAAAAGATACTTCTCTCATACCTGAAATTCTTCCTTGAATATATCATACTTGCTAAAGGGGTTTATCAACTTCGATGCAATTGATCTATGGCTCAGGTTAATTCCTTTTATGGAGTGACTGATTATTCATAAAACTGCAGCTATTATCTAATGAGGATTGCTGATCAGGATTTGAAGTCCAGAATAAGCAGACACCCACCTATTCCTAAGGGAATGAGAGTTACTTACCCAGTTGTAAACATTAACTGAATAAATAAGCAAAGCCTTCAATCAAGGTGAAAATCCCTGGAAAGCTGGTGCGTGAGCACCATGGGAGAAAAAACTCTCCGAAGAATTTTAGTGACTCACTATAATATCCAAATACTGCTGCTTTTCTTTCCGAAAAGACTCACTAGAAATACCATTTCATTTAAAGCAGTTAGATGGTACTAATATAACTTGATTAACAGGATAAACTCTACACATAAAAATAAGCTTAAAAGTCACGTTACCTACAGCTGTAATACCTTATAATTGTAAGTCTAAAAAAAGCTTATTATATATCTAATGAATTTGTCTTTTAAAAGTGAACTTCCATCTACCAAAATACTACATGTTAAATAAATCTATACTGCTATCTGTACTCTATATAGCAATACGTAATCCATAATGAAAATATATACTCTGTAATGAAATTTAGGGCATATAAATGTAAACAGATGTAAACTGATTAAAAACATTAGTTTTGAGTAGATGAATGCAGAGGTTGTCAACACTTAGTTCCCCTACAAGATTCAGTGTCAAATTATGAACAGTATTAAACAACATAAGTAGTATTAAAAATTAATAACAACTAAGAATTGTGTTCTGATTGTGTTGTCAATAAAGATGATAATATGAAGTTTTTAACTAGAATTTGCAGTAAAGAAAGCAGTTGCATTGCTTCAAGTAGTTCTCATGACATTGTAGTTTTGTTTAAACTTCTATCTAAAATTACTTCACATTAGTAACCATTACTCAAAGAAATGTGGCCCAGGGGAAAAATGTATATGAAACATGGTTACATATGAACTGAAATTAAATGATGTTAAAGATGTACGATGGTGTGCCTCTTTTCCTCTAATCCTGAGACTAAAAATATCAGCACACTTAAAAATTCTGAAAGATAGAATGTCAGGGGCTAATTGGGGTAAGGCAGTGGCCATTTAAAGAATGTCTAGGGTTCAGGTTCAGAGAAAATTAAGATTGTAATACATTAATCTAGACACATATGTTTAAAAGAGTCATAAAGGAAAAGGTAAAAAATGTCATTGGCAGTGCACCATATTAACAGGTTTTATTAGATTTTAATTTTCTAACTTGATTTCAAAACTCACAGTTAATGTTAAATAATCTAAATTACATTTCTCAGTATGACTGTACTCACTAATATTCTTTCAATTATACTAAACTATCAAAATTAATAATACAGTCTAGCATCTATTAAGTACCTACTATGTACCTGATTAAGTGCTACTGTTTTGCATAATTTAAGGTTTAAAATATGCAGAGGAAATAAGGACCATGATCATTTACATCAAGAAGAAAAAGTGGAATTTTAGATTGATTTTCTGGTTCTGTGAAACAACTAGCATACCATTCTAAACCTATCTGCTACCAATGCACAGAAGTCTAAACACTATTTTTTACCTTACTCTTTATTACTGTACTGTTTACATGTAGGTTTTATTTATACTGAATATATGAAGAACTGAGATCTTGTCCCCACATCACTCCAATTTTATGTCTTGTTGCCCTTACTTGACATTTCACTAGAAATTTTCAATTAACTGCTTTATGTTTTGTTCACTGCATTTTTGAAAATAGTATTCTATTACTACTAAGTCTTATATTTGTCTTTGTATAGTCAATGTCATTATTTACATTTTGTGTATTTTTCCAAGTAAACTGAACACAGTGACTTTAAAGTGTTCATTTTTTCCTATATAATTTTCCAATTTCATTTGAGACAGTTTTTTATATTTTTTCCAAATGAATTTTGCAAATTAATTTTAACTGGCTGCTTATTCATATTTAAAAGTTTGAATTATATAATGAGTTGGTATATGAGTGCAAAAAAAACTTGTTTGTTCAATGTATTTCACAATAGAGACAGAGACTTTTTTGAGGAATCTTTTAAATTTTATATCCAAAAATCTGAAGATCAATGGAATAGATTAGAAGATACAGCCACAACTACAAACACACTTAGCCACCTCATCTTTGACAAAGGGGCCAAACATGTACATTGGAAGAAAGATAGCCTCTTTAACAAATGGTGCTGGAAAAACTGGCTTTCTACATGCCATAAACTAAAACTAGATCCATGCCTATCACCAGGCACTAAAATAAAGTCAAAATGGATCAAAGATCTGAATATTAAAACAGAAACACTAAACTTACTAGAAGACAGAGTAGGTAAAAATCTCGATGATATAGGAGTAGGCAGAGAGTTCATGAACAAAAATCAGATTGCATGGGGAATACTTCCCAGAATCAACAACTGGGATCACATCATACTAAAAAGTTTTTGCATGTCAAAGGAAATCGCCAATAGAGTAAAAAGAAAACCAACGGATTGGGAAAATATCTTAGCCAATTGTCCATCAGACAAAGGACTTCTATCTAAAACATATAAAGAATTAAAAGAAATCAGGCCCCTAAAATTCAAGGACCCAATCTAAAAATGGGCATCTGAGATGAATACACACTTGTCTGAGAAAGAAATACAAATGGCAAATAAATATATGAAAAAATGTTCAACATCAATGGTCATTCGGGAAATGCAAATTAAAACACTGAGATTCCATCTCACTCCAGAAAGAATGGCCAAGTTTAAAAAAGCAAGCAACAACAAATGCTGGAGGGGATGTGGGGAAAAAGGAACTTTTTCCCACTGTTGGTGGGAGTGTAGACTGGTGTGGAAGTCAGTGTGGAGATTCCTCAAGAAGCTAGGATTAGAGATCCCATTCAACCCAGCTATCCCTCTTCTGGGCATTTTCCCAGAAGAATTGAAATCATCATACCACAGTGATATCTGTGCACCCATGTTTATAGCAACCCAATTTGTAATAGCCAGATCTTGGAAACAACCCAAGTGCCCATCAATCAAAGACTGGATAAAAAAGACGTGGTATTTTTATACAATGGAGTACTACTCAGCTATTAAGAAAGATTGCATTGAGACTTTTATAAGTAAATGGTCACAACTTGAGACCATACTCATAAGTGAAATAAATCAAACCACATGTGTAAATACTGTATTGTCTCCCTAGTGTAAGAAACTGAAAAAGTATATATGATCCAAAATCTATAATAAATACTATGGA
>RJWM01030580.1:0-23278 GCA_004363535.1 Dasyprocta punctata
TTTGGCGGCACCGGGGATCAAACTCACGACCTTGCACCTGCCGGGGCAGGTGTTTAAGCCACTGAGCCAAAGTCCCGGCCCTTTAAATGATTTTATTGGTAGAAATAAAATCATCCCCTGCCTCAAAACCTCAGCATGTCTTCTCCAGCAGGCCAGGTACCTGCCTTTCCAGGCCCTTCACACATACAGTTCCCTCTGCCAAGGATCTCAATGTCTTTTTTTTTTTTTTTTTTTTTCGGTACTGGGGATCAAACTCATGACCTTGCACCAGTCAAGCGGGCGCTTAAGCCACTGACCCAAACTCCCAGTCCTATTTTTTTTTTTTTGAGGCAGGGTCGTACTATGTAGTTCAGGCCGGCCTTGCTCATGTTGTAGCCCAAGCCAGCCTCAAACTCACAATGCTCCACCTACCTCAGCCCCCCGGGTGCTGGGATTAAAGGCATGTGCCACCACACCCAGCCTGTTTGTTTCTTTTTTGAGATGGGGTCTTGTTTTGTAGTTCATGCTGGTCTTGAACTCTTGAATTTACTAGATAGCTCAGCCTCGTCTCAAAGTCATGGTGATCCTCCTGCCTCAGCCTACCGAGCACTGGGATTACAGGTGTAGCCACCATGCCCAGCTAAATCAACTTGTTCTGTGACATCTGGTAATGTCTGTACCGAATTCTTCTGCCAATCCCAAAGGGCTAGAACTTCCTGGGGCTCAGAGCTTTCCTGTCTACCATGCCCAAGAATCATTTCTAACTTAGTGGTATACCATGTGTCTAGCAAGTGCAAGGCCCTTGGTTGGAACTTCAACGCCCTCTCCCTGTCAAATAAAAATGACAAAAAAGAATCATTTCGCCAAGCAAGTGGCACACACATACAACCCCAGTTCCCTGAGAGGAGCTGAGGAATGAGAATGGAAAATTCCAGGCCAGCCCAGGCAATTTATCAAGACCCTGTTACCGTGTGATGGATTTCCCAGGTACATCCAGGGTCTTGCATTCAATGAGCAATGAGTTAATTGCAAGTGAACACCAGACAGCAGGTGGAAAGCAGCTACATTTATAAAAGATCATAGTGCAACTCCATGCCAATAGAAGATATGGCATGAACAGAAACGTGGTGCTGGGGTGACAGAAAAGCACCATCACTGCACACAGCACATCGCAGCAATCCTCGGGAAAATTAAGCGTTCAGAGTTGAAAGAATATGCACCTTAGCCCTGGTGCCTCCCTGGAATTTCTAGGTATGATTGACAAGGTGCTGTGTTATCTCAGGGGCTGTCATCCCAGAATTCACTCTGATCTTAATCACATGTATGCACGAGCCTGTAATGCCAGCACTTGGGAGGCTGAGGCAGGGGGAATCACTGTGTGAGGGAGGCCAGCTTGGGCTATACAGAGTTCAAAGCCATCCTCAACTACATATCAAAACCCTGTCTCAGAAAACAAAACAAAAAATTACACGTACGATATGCAGGGTTCATGATATGAGTGCCTATTCATGAACCCTTAGTAAGATTGGAGGATGTAAAAGTAACTTCAGGTCAGGCTAGGAGATACAACAGACACGTGCTCTTGCCTACAGCATATTTACTGAGTTTTGTTATAGGAGTCTCCACCTCTCTTAGGACAGTAGAAGGAGGAATGGTCCTAGGGTGCTGTATAAAATTAAACTGATGGACTGGCAAGCACACGGTCCTGAGTTCAATTCCTGGTACAAAAAAATTAAATAAAATTTATGCAAGGGAATAACTTCTTCAGTTCCATTGTTTCTAACTATACTAACCCTGTCTCAAATTTTTAAAAAATGAAGCCAGCTATGGTGGTACATGCCTATAATCCCAGCACTTAAGAGGCTGAGGCAGGAGGTTCACTGTTTGAGGCCAACCTGCGCTACATAATGAGATCCTGTCTTTTTAAAAGAACAAAAGAGGGGCCAGGGATTTGGCTCAGTGGCAAAGGGCTTGCCTGGGAAGCACAAGGTTGTGAGTTTGATCCCCAGTACCAAAAAATTAAAAAAAAAAAAAACAACAAAAGGGTTAAGGATGTAACTCAGATTGAAGGCCTTGGGTTCAATCCCCAGTGTGAGTCAGGCGTGGTGGCGCACACCTTTAATCCCAGCACTCGCGAGGCTGAGGTCGGAGGAGCGTTCTCAATTTGAGGCCAGCTTGGGCTACAACGTGAGCGCAAGACCAGCCTTAGCTACATAGTGCGACCCTCCCTCAAAAAACTGGGGCTGGGGGTTTGGCTCAGTAGCTTAAGCACCTGCCTGGTAGGTGTTGAGGTTGTGAGTTTGATCCCTGGTGCCCAAAAACAAAACAAAACAATCCCCAGTGTGTGTGTTTGTGGCGAAGTAGCCAAGTGAAGAAACAGGCTTAGAAGTTTTTCCTCACTTGATTTTTACCAGAAGTCAGCTGAGTTAGTGACAAGGAGGCGGCTGAGATTGCCTGACAGGTAACAATGCTCTAACCAACAAGGATTAAGAGGTTCGTGGGTGACAGCCTAACAGGCTGCAGGAAGGTTCTGTTTACCTGTTGCTTTTTTCAGTTTGAAGTAGTTATCAAACTTCCAGGATGAGTGGTTTCCCACAATAATCCAGAACCTGGGATTTAACATTTCCTTCCATTTTAATCAATTTAAAGAGCTCCATTTGAATTGTACATAATGTATTGGATAGCACAGATTTTTTTTTTTTTTTTTTTTTTTTTGGCACTGGGGATCGAACTCACGACTTTGCACCTGCCAGGCAGGTGCTTAAGCCCTTGAGCCAAACTCCCGGCCCTAGTTTTTTTGAGGCAGGGTCGCACTATGTAGCTCAGACCCGCCTTGCGCTCGCGTTGTAGCCCAAGCCGGCCTCCAACTCACAACGCTCCGCCTACCTCAGCCTCTGGAGTGCTGGGATTAAAGGCGTGCGCCACCACGCCCAGCTGATAGCACAGATTTTGAAGCAAAATAGTCGAGTGGATTTCTGAACCTTCCCTCAGCTGTCTGTCACAACTGGCCACTTCTCCTGTACAGGTCTCAGAGGACATGCTGGTGTGGGTGAGAGACACAGTTATGTCACAGTTGCAAGGGTGATAGATGCACTTTGGTGAGTTTAAATAAGGGGTCTGAAATGGAGCTCCGTGGTAGAGCGCTTGCCTAGTATGCGTGAACTGAGTTCCATCCCCAGGACCGAAAAGAAAAGAAAAAGATAAAAGAAACAAAAGGAAACGAAAGAAAACAAAATGAAAGGAAACGAATCGAAACAACATTCAAAAAGGCAGTTTTACTTTGGGCATTTGAAATGCTTTCCTGAGGCCAGGGAAAGAGGCTTGGGTGGGGTGGGGGGCACAGACGGAGGGGGAGAGGAAGGCAGGTGTGACGGGGACATCTTGGGAGGGACACCTGGGGCTGGGGTGCCAGGCCACAGCAAACATTAGTACAGTGTCTCGCGCGCATGCGTCCGCAGATGACGCAGCAGGTGCGAGTTGCGGCTGAAGCCCCGGCCGCACTGCGCGCAGGAGTAGGGCCTGGCCCCTGTGTGCACCAGGAGGTGGCGGAGCAGGTTGCAGCTGCGGCTGAAGGTCTTGCCGCACTCGTGACACTCCTGGGGAGCCTCCCCGTCCTGCGCTCGCCCTGCATGGGTGACCAGGTGGCGCTGCAGGTGGGCATTTCGCCGGAAGCTGCGGCCACAGGTCGGGCAGCTGTATGGCCGCTCTCCGGTGTGGCTGCGGAGGTGGCGGGCCAGGTTGGAGCTGTTGCGGAAGCGGTGGCCGCAGGTGTCGCAGGCGTGGGGCTTCTCCCCGGTATGGATGCGCTGGTGGCGCGCGAGGTGTGCACTCTGGCTGAAGCATTCTCCACACTCGCCGCAGCGGCACGGTTTCTCCCCGGTGTGGCTGCGCAGGTGGCGGGCCAGGTCCTGGGTCTGGGTGAAGCTCTTGCCACACTGGGCACAGTGGTGGGGCCGCGGGCCACCGTGGGTCAGCAGGTGGCGGGCGAGGCCGGCGCGCCGCTGGAAGCGCTTCCCGCACTGCGGGCAGGAGTGCGGCTTCTCCCCGGTGTGCACACGCTGGTGGCTGGCCAGCTGGGCGCTTTGGGTGAAGCGGCGGCCGCAGGCCTGGCACGAAAAGGGCCGCTCGCCTGTGTGTACGCGCCGGTGAGTCACCAGGTGCTCACTGCGCCTGAACGCCTTTCCGCAGTCGCCGCATGCGTGGGGCCTGCGCTCGCGACCGGGGTGAAGGCCACGCGTACCTTCTGTGCCCCCATGATCCTTGTCCCTGGCATGGTTGCGCAGGTGGCGTTTCAGGCTGGAGCGGCGCTGAAAGGTCTGCCCGCAGTGGGTACACAGGACGGCGGCCACCTCGGCCATTTTGGCTTCGGCCACTTTGGCCTCGGCCTCCGGGGTGGGCGTGGACTTAGGATCCTGGGCATGCGACAGGAGGTGCTGCACAAGGCTGGAGCGGCGCTGGAAGCCGCGGCCGCACTCAGCACACAGGAAGGCGGGCTCCGAGGAGTGTGTGAGCAGGTGCTTGGCTAGGTGGGAGCTCTGGCGGAAGCGGTGGCTGCAGAGGTGGCAGGCGTGAGGACGCTCGTCTGTGTGTGTACGCATGTGTAGTTTGAGGATGGAGCTCCGACCAAAGCTCTTCCCACAGCACAGGCACAGGAAGGAGCGTGAGCCCGGGTGCGAGTTCAGCTGGTGCTTCTTCAGGCGGGAGAGCTGCGGGAAGTTCACTCCACACTCTGTGCAGATAAACTGCGTTTTGGCGTCAGACTCGGAGGTGCCCTCCACCACTGTGACCTCCAAAACTTCACTGCTGCCAAGAGGGGTCGCTGCTCCACTAGTGCTCTTTGCCTCCTGCCCTGCTGTCTGAGCAAAAGGCTCTCCTGCCAAATCAGGGATGTCTGCCTGAGACTCTGCTGAGAAGGCAGTCGGCCACGCACCCTTTTTGGACTCTTCCAGTTTAAATTCTTCCTTGTCTGGAGTTCTGCTTTCAAATCCTAAGAAGCAATCACAGGAATGTCAGACCTCTTCTGTGGCTCTGGGAATCTCCAGAATCGGATGGGCCAAGGAGTGTAAGAAACCCTAGATCCTTCAAAGATGGTCAGTGGGCAGAGGCTGGGTGGGTCAAATGAAAAGGTCTCTTCTTTACCATTTAAAAAAAATTCTCAGAGCCGGGTGTGGTGGCGCATGCCTTTAATTTCAGCACTCTGGAGGCTGAGGTAGGAGGAGCGTTGTGAGTTCGAGGCCAGCTTGGGCTACAACGCGAGCGCAAGACTGGCCTGAGCTACATAGTGTGACCCTGCCTCAAACAACTAGGACCAGGAGTTTGGCTCAGTGGCTTAAGCGCCTGCTCTGGCAGGTGCGAGGTTGTGAGTTCAATCCCTGGTACTGCAAAAATAAAATAAAATAAAATAAAATAAAATTCTCAGGCCGGGTCTACAGTTCAGTGGCACAGTGCCTGCCCGGCAAGCATGAGGTTGAGTTTGAGTCCCAGCACAACAAAAAGAGGGCCAGGGATTTAGCTCAATGGTATAAGTGCCTGCCTAGCAAGCATGAGGTCATAAGTTTGATACCTGGTACCCCCTGCCCCAAAATCAATAAAACACACATAACAAAATTTATTACAATAACAATTTAAAATAAAACATATATTTTGGGTCCATTTAGCAAATTCACAAAGTTGTGCAACTATCACTATTACCTCCAAATGGAAACCTAATATCCATAAGGAATCACTCCCTTGACTACCATTTCATTTGTTTTGCTTTTAATTTTTTTTTGGTGGCACCAGGGGATTGAACTCACAACCTCGCACCTGCCAGACAGGTGCTTAAGCTACTGAGCCAAGCTCCTGGCCCTAGGATTTTGAGGCAGAGTCACACTATGTAGCTCAGGCCAGCCTTGCTCTCGAGTTGTAGCACAAGCTGGTCTTGAACTTACAACGCTCTGCCTACCTCAGCTTCCTGAGTGCTGGAATTAAAGGCATGCGACACCATGTCTAACCCGTGCCACCACATCCAGCCCTGCTTTTAATTTTGTGGTACTAGGGTGTTTTGTTTTGTGTTGTGTTGTTTTGTTTTTTGAGACAGGGTCTTGCTATGTGCCCAGACTGGGCCTCTAACTCACAGCAATCCTCCTGCCTCTGCCTCCTGAATGCTGGGATTACAGGCATGCACTACCATGCCCAGCTGGTACTAAGGATTGAACCCAGGTCCCAGTGAATGTTAAACAAGTGCTCAACCACTGAGCTGCACCTCTGGCTCTATGAAGTTTGTTTTTTGGGTTTTTTTTTTTTTGGGGGGGGAAATAAAGTCTGGCCATATTGCTCAGGTTGACCTCAAACTCCTGGCCTCAGCCTCCTGAATAACTGGGTAGCACTGAGTAGTATGTGCCACCATGCCCAGCTTTTGACTTTTTTTTTTTTTTTTTGTAGCATTGTGGATTAAAATCAGGACCTTCACACTGAACTACATCCCCAGCACTTTTATTTTATTTTATTTTATTTTTTTTTGCGGCACCGGGGATTGAACTCACAACCTCGCGCCTGCCAGGGCAGGCGCTTAAGACACTGAGCCAAACTCCCGGCCCTGGTTTTTTTTGAGGCAGGGTCGCACTATGTAGCTCAGGCCGGCCTTACGCTCACGTTGTAGCCCAAACCGGTCTCGAACTCACAACGCTCCGCCTACCTCAGCCTCCCGAGTGCTGGGATTACAGACGTGCGCCACCATGCCCGGCTATCCCCAGCACTTTTAATGAGACAGGGATTCACTAAGTTGCCCAGGCTGGGCTTAAACTTGTAATCCTCCTGTCTCAGCCTGCTATGCATGTGCCATCATACCTCGATTTTTGACCATCTGTTTTAAAAGCTCAAAATTAACAGGTTGATGGTTAGACCAGACACAAGGAGCTATCTGAAAGAAAGATGCTGGGCATAGTGTATGCATGTAGTCTCAGCACTCTAGGAGGCTAAAGGAGAAGGACTGAAAGTTCAAGAGCAGCCTGGGCAGCTTAGTGACTTAGTGAGATCCTGTCTTGAAATAAGAACTAAAAAGAGCCAGGCACAGTGGCACATACTTGAAATCTCAGCACTCAGGAGGCTGAGGCAGAGGGATCACTGTTGATCTGAGGCCAGCCAGGGCTACAGAGTAAGTTCAAGGCCAGACTGAACTACAAAGCAAGACCCTGTCTCAAAAAAATCACCCCCCCAAAATTTAATATTGAAAAGATTAAAATAAAAAAATAAAAACCAACACAAACAAAAAACTACAAGAAAAAGGGCTGGAGATGGAGTTCAATGCAAAGGCCCTGGGTTCAATTCCCAGTACCATCACCACCACAACAAAAACAAACAAACAAACAAACAAAAAAACCCTAAGAACAAATCCATCAACAAGGCCCATAAAACAGGTAAGTTCTGGAACTGTGGGGCCAGAACCCTTTGGTGACCAAGATGATGGCAGAAAGGGGCTGCTTACCTGAAGAGTGCACAGGCCAGATCTTCTTAGCTGGGACATCCTCAAAGGTCAGGGACTCCTGTAATGACAGCAGGGCCTTGGGGTGAATGAACAAGACATGAGGCACTGGGGCCTGACTGGACTAATTAAAGAAGACAAAGCAGCTGGCATAGTGGGCCATGCCTGAAATCCTGGCACTTAGAAGGCTGAGGTAGGAAGATCATAATTTCAAGTGATACTCAAGCAATTTAGCGGGAACCTGTCTAAAATCAAAAGGTGGTGGAAGGTTGGGGGCTGGGGACCTAGGTCTATGAAAGCCTGGTTTTAATCCCCAGTACCAAAGGGTGGGGGGAAGTAGCACAAGGCAGGAAAGTTCCTGGGCTTGAGAAGGACCCCAGGGGGTGAGCAGCTTACCAGCACAGCAGCCAGCTCCTGGTCACGGGAGTACTCCTCAGGCCATATCGAGGGGGCCTGGAGGGCTAACAGCATTAGGGGAGGAAGAAAACACTGTTAAGACAGCTCTGCCTACCAAGTGGCTCCAAGGACATGTCCTCCATCGTGCATGCCTGTGAAGCCATCCCAGCTCTCTCCCATCCTGGCCTCTCTGGCCCCCATCCATGCATCTACACATCCAGTCCCCCTGTCTGGGCACCAGCTCCTCACTGCTTTCTTGCAGGGTCTGGAGTGTCCCCTGGGGTCCTGAGCTCAGTGGCTGCCGAGAACTGGGGGCAGGTGTCCACTCTGTCGGCTCAGCAGGTCTGGCAGGCCATGGCTGAGAGGGGGGCACTTCTTCATTCAATGGCAGCAGGGCTGGGGGCTCTTCCTTTTTGGGACTGCAGCTGGCAACCTGGGAAGGGACCCTCTGTTCCTCCAAGATGATATCTGTACGGGGACAATTCTTGCTGGCACTGAAACTAAAATCCTGTTGAAAACACATCCACATTAGGTGACAGCCCTCCACAGACATGGGACAGAGGAGAGGGGAGAGGCACACAGCCAGGAGGGTAAGGAGATGATGGGTGGAAGAAAGTCAGGGTTTCAGAGATTTCTTCTGGGGGTGATCAGTCCCACTCCAGGGCCCTCTCACCAGTGGCCCTGAATGGCTGGTATCCCGGGGTACACCCTCCAGCAGCAGCACCACCTCCTCTCCATCCCGAAGTGGCTGCCCCTGTAGGCGGCCCAGCAGGTGCTGGGGCAGCACACTTAGAAACTGCTCCAGCACCAACAGCTCCAGGATCTGCTCCTTGGTGTGCAGAGCCGGCTGCAGCCAGTGACCACAGAGCTCCCGCAGCCGGCTCAGGGATGCCCTCGGCCCCATGTCCTCTTTATACTGGAAGCATCTGAACAGCTGGTGGGCCACCTCAGGCCTCGGCCGCCTGATGCCTGCGAGACCAGCAGCCTCCTCTTCCTCCAGCTTGACAGCTCCGAGCTGCTCTTGCCCCGGAGCAGCTGGCACTGGCTCCGCCAGCATCCTTCACAGCAGCGCACACCTCCCACAGCTGGGCCCACGAAGGTTCCTCTCGTTGGCTCCTCTCACACCTGCGGAGCTAAAGGCCCTAGGTTAGGATCTGCTGCAGGGAAGCTGACCCAACCAGGATCATCAAGATACTCATTAGGGCTGGGGATGTAGCTCAGAGGTACAGTGCTGGTCTGGCAAGCACAAAGACCTGAGTTCAATTTCCAGTACCAAAAGAACAAAAAACAAAAAACTCATCAGATGGCACATACCTGTAATCCTAATAATCTGAGCAACTGAGGCAAGAGGATTACCTTAGTAATACACTGCCTTAAAATAAAAAATGGGCTGGTAATGTAGCTTAGGGCAATGGCCTTGAATTCAAACCCTAGTACTACTACCTCTCCAAAAACAGCTTCCCTAGAGGAATCCTTTCTCCCATGATCACATGACGGCTCATGAGGGTAGGACAGTTCAGGTCTCAGAACAGTGCAGCAAGGGCAGAGAAATCAGGCAGTTCTCTCTAACCATTCCATCCTACAGCCTGTTAAGACTTCACATCTCACCGGGCGTAGTGGCACACGCCTTTAATTCTAGCACTCTGGAGGCTGAGGTAGGAGTTGGAGGCCAGCTTGGGCTACAACGCCAGCGCAAGGTTAGCCTAAGCTACATAGTGTGACCCTGCCTTGAAAACCTAAGGCTGGGAGTCGGGCTCAGTGACTTAAGCACCTGCCTGGCAGGTATGAAGTTGTGAGTTTGATCCCTGGTGCCACACACACACAAAGATTTTACATCTCTTTGCCTCAGTGATTAAGATGAGCATCCTTCAGAGAGGAACAGCCTGCCATTGACCCCTTCCCATGCATATAGCACTGTGGAAGACAAGTCCTCTACTCTAATCCAGTCCTGTCCATAGGGTAGGAAGCAAGGAACAAGTCAAACCACTGCCTGATCAAGCAATTCAACAAATGTCTCAAAAAAGACTTCAGCTAACAGCATTGGGTTCCTCAAGGTGTCACAGAAGTAAGTGCCTGTAGGGGGCACAGTTCTACAGGAGGCTAAAGAGCTGTTCTTTTCAAGATGTAACCCTTGATTAGATCCAGAAGAATGTTTGCTTTGGTTTTATTTTTTGAGACAGGATTTTGTTATATGGTCCAGGCTGGCCTCGAACTCACTATGTAACCCAGCCTGGCCTCGAACTCACAGTAATTAATACTTCTGGCTCAGCCTCCCAAAAGTTGGGATTACCAGGCTCTACTACAGATGTACTTTCAAAAGGCTCTCAAAGACTGCCTAAGGTCAGTTGGGGAAATATGAATGTGAATGGAATAGACTATAAATTTGCTAGACATCATCTGTCAGTGGCTGGGGCAAAATCCCAACTGAGTGTGTTTCTTTCCCTGGCCTTCCAATAGGCACAGTTTCTAGTTCAGTAAGTATTCGTTCAGCCCTAGAAGGGA
Source organism: Dasyprocta punctata (assembly GCA_004363535.1). Taxonomy (NCBI): domain Eukaryota; kingdom Metazoa; phylum Chordata; class Mammalia; order Rodentia; family Dasyproctidae; genus Dasyprocta; species Dasyprocta punctata. The sequence continues at coordinate 10,340 of RJWM01030580.1, forward strand.
TCTCAATAATTGTTAGTAGATGTAAGAAAGCAGCAATAATGCCTATCTCAGAGACTAAGAGTTGAGGACCATATGAATGATAGACGTCTAAGGCAGAGATCTTTGATAAATGTGTGAGAAAAATAAATTGTTTTACATGTAGTAGTAGACATGCAAAATACCTAGAGCCAATTCGTTTCCACTTTTCCCTTCTTTCCTTTCCCTCTCCCCTCAATCCCTTTCAGCAGTCACTTCCAACAACGGCAAGCAGGCATACAGGGAGATCTACTGGGGCACCACCCTGAGACCTGCTTCATCACACTCCAGGCGGTGCATGACATCATAATTTCTTTATCTGACACGTGCAAAGACCAAGGATAGCTTGCTCATGGTCACACTAGGTTTAGCCAAGATTGGAATGTAGAGTGTAATTCTAGACCCCGTAAATCTCTGGAATAGAGAGAACCTGATTCCCTTCGGGGCTTTGCAATTTTCCTAGCTAGAATACCTCAGCAGGACTCAAAGAAGTAAGAGGATTCCAAATTCCATCCTTTATGCCTAGCCACACAGGGTGGCCGGAATCTCCCTCCAGGTGAGGCTTCCCCAAAAGGTTTCCGAGAAGTGGAATTCAAGCAAGTTGGCCGGCCCCTCCCCCTAGGTCTCCAAGACAAAGGCTCTATTAATATGCACATCTGTAGGGGGTTGGCTAGGTTGGGGGCAGGAGAGCTCTTCAGCTACCATCTAAAGTCTGACCAGCCTAATTTGGAACATTGTGGAGGAGTAGAGCTGCACTCCAGCAGCGGTTCTCTGATAAGACCCAGACCCACTCTGACAACTCAGAGCCTACAGCCGGGAGGGCGAAGGGTGGGAGTCTCTGCTGGGAATGTCCCTTCCCCTGCTCACACAGCTGCAGGTGCCCCACTGGTTCCTCTTCGTTGGTCAGGCTTCCCTTCAAAAGGGCTCAGTGAATGAGGCTGGCTGGTTCACCTGGGGACACGTGGAGCCTGCCTCCTTCGTTATCACAGGACATCCTGGAAGCCTGCTTGATGCCCCCATCACACTGAAGACCCTAGAGCTGGCTAGCAGGGTTCCCCAGCACAAAAGCCCCCTCCCCATTCTCCCAAGACTATTCTAGTGCCCACCCCCACCGAGGCCTGGAGTCCCCCGCCTCCCCATGCTGCTGTGAGCCTATACCACAGGCCTCCAACTCACCACTCCGGGTTCCCACTACAGAGGCAGAAATGGTAAGGGATTCTCTGAGGGCTCCAGGACCAGAGCCAGTTTCCACCAGCCTAGGGAAGGATTCCTAAGAAAATGGGACAGGAAGTTCCCTGCTCCGGTCCCATTCAGGTGAAGGAGCTTCCTAAAAGTTAACCCTTGCTTCCCAGTTCGGGATGGGGTGGGAAGAGGGCGGGGCCAGAGAAATAAAGACAAAAAAACGATGAATCCTGATTTCGACCCTGCCGCGCCTAATATGAAAGTCTAACTGCTTCTCCCAGCCACTATCCCCTCCCTCCATCGGCATGGGCCCGTGTCCCGTGGAGGTCTGAAAGACTGCCTTTCTTTTAGGACTAGAGCTGCCCAGGGCCAACCTGGACTATAGTGAGACCGTGACTCAAAAAAAAAAAAAAAAAAAAAAATCGCTGGATTTAGGAGCACACGCTTGAAATCCCAGCACTGGGGAGACTGTGGCAGGAGGATAACGAATTTGAGGCCACCCTGCACCACACAGTGAGCCACTACAAAAACAAAACTAAGTAAATAAAATGTCTGCCGTGTGCTGTGCTAGTCTTTTCATTCATGTGACAAATTTTTGGCAAGGGTGTTCGGTGTGCCTGGCCCTCGAGCTAAACAGAAGGTAAGAGGCTCTGCCTTCGGGTTAAAATGAGACAGGAAGTGGGTGTGTGGGCTTGGACTACACTGTCACCTAAAGTTCCCCAAAATCCTTCCTGTGGCTGCCCTTCTCTACCTGTACTGAGGGTGAACCCACGACCTTCACACTGAGCTACATCCCCGCCCTTTTTATTTAGAGACTCGGTCTCGCTAAGTCGCTAAATTGTCCAGGTTGGGTTTGAACTTTCCATCTTCCTGCCTCAGCCTTCCGGAGTGCCGGGATTACAGGCGTGAGCCATCCCGTCCTGCTCTCGCACGTGACTTGTCTCAGCTCCATGAGGGGACAGCGGGAGCTCGTAGGGAGAAGCCACCTCCTCAAAGACAACGTCGCCAGCTCAAAGCCAACCCCTTTCCTCCCTTTGCGCTACAGCGCTTGGGTTCGCGCCTTCGGCCACAACCCGGAGGTCGCTTCCCTTAGGGAATCCGCGGCGTCTCCCCGCGCGGCCAGCACCCCAGGGCACGCCCGACGGCCCCACCTGTCCTGGGGAACCCGGGCCACCCGTTTGGTGCCGGAGGTTCAGGACTGCTGTCCCTCGGCTGAGAGCCCCCTAACCCAGTCTCGCTCAAGTTCCGGCGCTGGGTCCGCGTTTTCCTGCACACACCAGCACCGGGGCTGGAACTGTACGGGCGTTGGCTTTCCGGGACCCCACGCTCCCTGCGGGCTCTGCTGTTTCCGGGCTGCCTGGGCTCCTGCACGGACCGCAGGGAAGGCCCCAAGCTTCCGTCTCCCTGAGCACCTCGCGCCAGGACAAGCCCCGCCCCCAAGAAGCCCCGCCCCCGGAGCCCTGCAGGCTTGAGTAGTGCTTAGTTGTGGGCTCCTCCGCGAAAGACCTCAAGCTGACGCCCCACACGGGGAGTGGGGAGAGAGCAGAATGTCTTTGGGGCTGGTGGTAGGGACATCTCCTCACTCCCGCTGCTCCGCGATCCGCACTGAGCTCGCACCCGCGCACTCCTACACATCAGCTCCGAACCCGGCCTGCCCTCCCACCAGGGCAGTCGGGGGAGCCCTTGGCGGTACCTGACTCTTTGTGGGTGGAGTCGGCTGGATCAGGAGCGGCAAACCCTTTATCCAGACGTGACTGGGGATGACTCTGAGAACATGGCCTCTGGGTAAAGGACATAGTAGGTGGTCTCGGTGTCTTTGGCCTGGATCCTCCGGAGTTGAGAGCCCGGGAAACTGCTGGAAGTGCAGTCAGAGGGGTCGAGGTTAGCTGTAAACATGGACTTCAGACTCCTGAGCGTCACCTTTCCTCGGTGTTGTGTCTGAAAAGCAGAGGCCAGCTCCACTCAACCACAGCTAGCATGGACGCAGAAAGGCAGTACAAGACCCACGCTAGTCATTAGCATCTTTTTTTCCTAAATCTCCACCTGGTATGGTTTTCAGTTGCCGTCCTCTGACTGCACTGCTGCTCTTTGGTTCATTAATGTTGGAATTAAGGTACCACCTAATATGTGTCATTTTCAGTTACCGGGGTGCTGAGACACACAGGCCAGTGCTGCCCTCCTGGGGTTGTATCTCTGACCTGGAAGTCCTTACATTAAAATTCGTTCAGATTCGTCCTGATCTTTGAAAACATACCGCCCTGGGGCCAGGGATATAGCTCAGCTGCAGTGCTGTCTCCTAAAGCCATAGATGTAAATTCTTGTAAAGTTGCTGGATTGTCCCATCTCCCCTCACTAAGGAAAGACTTACTGTAAATCCAAATATGTGTGGTGTATTTCATTTCTAAAGTTATCTTGAAAACAAACTCTTCTAGTTACCTTTGATTATCTTGGGAGGGGAGTGGTTGTTACATTTAAGAAAAACATGAAAAGCAGGGCGTGGTGGCACACGCCTTTAATCCCAGCGCTCCGAAGGCTGAGGTAGGAGCAGCATTGTGAGTTCAAGGCCAGCTTGGGCTAAAACGCAAGCGCAAGGCTGGCGTGAGCTACATAGTGCGACCCTGCCTCAAAGAAGCAGGGCTGGGAGCTTGGCTCAGTGGCTTAAGCACCTGCCTTGGCAGGTGCGAGGTTGTGAGTTCAATCCCAAGTGCTGCAAAAAAAAAAAAACAACCCAAACATGAAAACTCAGCTTACCATTTGTTTTTTGGTGTTGGGGACCCAATCTAGGGCTTTTTGCATGCTGGACAAGTGCTGTACCACTGAGCTACATATCCAGCCTGGTATTTATTTATTAAATGTGAAAAAACTTTCTATCAGTACATATTTGCAATACATACTATTTAACTCATCCTTGCTTCTGCAGCACATATATATGGTGTTTAGCTGTGTGTGATGGTGCACACCTGTAATCCCAGTGCTCAGGAGGCTGAGGCAAGAGGAATGCCATGAGTCCAAGGCCAGTCAGAACTGAACAGGGAGACCCTGTCTCAAAAAAACCCAAAACATACTATTTACGTTCAGCTTGGGGTTTGATACTTATACATATCACATCTTGATCATTTTTACCTCCTTATCCTCCCTTCTCTCTCTTTTCACCTTCTCTCTTCCTCCTTTCCCATATCCCCTTCTCATAAATGTGAAAAAGTTTGATGCACACCTGTAATTCCAGCACTCGGGAGGCTGAAGCTAGAGGATCTCTGAAAAGTTGAGGCTAGTTTGGGCTACATAGCTAGGTCAAGACCAGCCTAAACTACATACCAAGACCTTGTCTGAAAAAAAAGGGTGAGGTGAGCTGGGGATGTAACTGATAGGTTCTGCTAGCCTGGGGCTTAGCGTCCCCCCAACTTGGTCCTGGACCCAGAGAAACAACTTAGCTCTCCAAGAGTAAACTCCAAGTTTTCCTTCTCATTCCAGAGATAAACTTCCCACTCCCTTTTATGCATGCACCTAGCCCTCTCCAATCCCAAGACTCCACAACCCCCCAAGCCTCCACCCCCAGATCCCAATAAATCATTCTGTCTCCTGCTTTACACAGGCAGATGCTCCCTCAAATCACCTGTCAATATGTCATTTTGCCCACCTCCCCAAACTCCTCCCCCAGCCAAAGTTGATAAAGGTAACTACACTCCTCTGTTCTTAAGAGCTTTTACACCCCCTCCCTGCCCCTAAAGCTCTCCCATGCCCTCCACATTAAAGGCCTCCTCCTTATCTCTCTTGCTCTTATTTTCTCTGCGCCGCTTCAGATTTAGTGACTTTAAAATAGTCAAACAGTAACTTAGTGTGAAAGCCCTGTATTCATTTGGGTTTTTGTAGTTGGTTTGTTTTTTAGTACCAAGGATTGAACTCATGACCTAGCACTTGTCAGGCAGGCGCTTGTGCCACTGAGCTAAATCCCTGGCCCAACCCCCAGTACCAAACATATACAAAACACCTGGAGATTCTGACTAATGAGGTCCTCATTTTTCTTCTCTCCTCTGCAGAGATTGCAATTAAAAAGCAAGTTGTTCTGTATTTCCAATTCTTATAAGATTTTTGTCCATTAACAATTACACAACAAAAAGAAATAAAAGAAAAAATGATAAGAAAGGGGGTTGCTGAGGACCCCACTTCACATAAGAAGTTTTATAGAGTAAAATCACAAGATGGATACAAAATCACGAGGTGGATACAACACAGGTCAAAACTATGATCAACCAGTAAGATTAAAAGTACAGCCACCTAGGTAATATTGATTCAATTGATCCAGTGGGGGAGCAGGTTGCATGGCAATTATACATGGAAAGAACCAGGACATTTTTACTAAGGGATGGATCAGAAGGCCCTGATGTCTGTCTAGACTTTATTGGACTAGGTGATACCAATTATAGTGTGATCTTCAATTCATGGCTTATTCTTAGGGAGGCATGTAGAGCTGGTCATTCCACCTATAGTGAGGCCCAGCCTTCAACGGATGCGCCTCCAGCTGCAGGTGTAATGTGTTCTCATCCTCCGCACTGACTACCTCAAGGATCTACCCTGTCTGACTGCCTGTAGTATTTCTACCTAACTTAGCTGTCTATTATATAACAAAGGAGTTGAGTGAGTCACTCCCTTCCCCCATCTAACCCTAAACAATATGCCACGGGGTTACCCCATTATCCTAAAAGAGGTACATGAGGAAGTAACAAATGCCTAAGAGGTCATCATTCCCTACGCAACAGAGCACTGGCCACAAAGGAGATGCAGTGGGAGGCACCTAAAGCCCGAGGTTTCTGCCTTTAAATTCTGAACGCCTCTTTTCCCTTTTTCCCTATTACTGCTGCTACCTTTCTTGTGATCAACAATGAACACGACTCTTTACTATTTACCACTGGGTGTATGCTTGGTGTTTCTTTCCTCTTCATCCAGTTGACTACTACTGGCCCATTCAACATTAACATCTGGTCAGCCGAGCCAGGAGGACTTTATCAAATCTCAGGAGACCTCACTGGACAGTGAAGCAAGGAACTTCATTGCACAGCAATCCAGAGGCCCCACCAGACATCTAAAGTATCAGAAGCCCAGAGACCTTTGGAGACCTCAGCAGACGAGCAACCAACAACCTAGCTAGCAAGGAAGGTGACTCCCCACTCCCTTGTGAGCCCTGTCTCTTTGCTTTCTGGGCAAAGCATGGACTCCTGGGAGGAGAGGCAGACCAGTCTCTGAATGGAAAAGGCTAAATTGTAGGGTAAAAGTCTCCTGTCCTTATGGGGGCAGGAGGACCCCTGGCCAACATTTGGGCTGATAGCCTGTTATTGACTCACACAGTGTGAGAAGTCTGTCTTGGAGGCTGTGATTCAGGCCTCAGCTGGGATGGGCAGGAACCTGGGAGCAGGGGAGAAGGCTGCCCACCCCAGGCAAGTGCTTTGGTGCAATCCCAACCACAACTGGTGACCAGGAGACCATGACCTGGCCTGCCTCAACTGCTGCTTTTCTCTGTGGAGTATTTGGTAACTTGCCCTGGATTTGGTCAACTTTTTATCACCAAGAGTGTTTGTTCTTCCCTGTGGTTCAAGGACTCACAAGGAGTGCTTCTTTTCCATAGGTTTTAGTAATTGTCCTTCTCCTTTTCTGATCCCTTCTCCTCCTCAGGGTTTTGGCTATCAGAGTTTTCCATTTGTTTAGTTGTTCGTTCTGGATAACTCAAAAAACAAACAAGCCAAACAAAAAACAAAACAAAAACAAAAACAAGAGTTAAGAGGTACCTTGTCTCCCTGCACTGGAAGAGAAAATTTCTCCCTTTAACCTCCTGCCACCACTTTTGCACGTGCCAGCCTGTGGCCTGAGCCAGCAAATAGCAGACTAACGGACTCTTCTCCTCTGGGTCCTGAAACCCCACTTTAAGCAGTCACTTCCTGGGATAATTTGCTAATACTGGTTTGTTCTCCTTTTTACTTATTGTGATAACTGTGGTTTTAAGTTTATGCTGCTGTTTTAAAGGATATAACCTGTTTTTGTTGAGTGAATTTACATAGTACCTAACTTTTATATTGACATTTTGTCACCCCAAATGTATATCTGCTTTGCAGCTTGATCTAGCAAGTTGTTTTCTCTAGAGTTGGGTCTTACTCACATTTTAGTTGGCTAAGGGGCATCTGGCCAGTAAGGCATCCCAGTTCCAGGATCTTCAACTGAAAGATGAGTTCCAGGATCTTCAACTGAAAGATGAGTTACATTTACTGGGGAAAGTCCAATGAATCCAAAGGAAGTAGCACTGGTGCTCAATTAAGGCCGGTAACAACCAGCCCCAAAGGGGCTGTGCTGGAAGACACCTGTTGTGAGAGCAGGATAGGCTATCAAGAGACGCATGTCAGGTCCCCACTAATGGGGACTGACCCAGGTACAGGCCTGCTAGCTCCCAAGGAATTCACCCTTACCAGGTCACGATACCCCTGAGGCTGGAAATCTCTGGATATCAGGAGATGCTTTGTCAGATCCCTGCTGTTGGAGACTGACCTAGAGACAGGACAGGCCTGCTAGAATCTTAGAACCCTTCTGAGTGCCCACTCAGATATCTTCTTAGCCATTGGAATGAGTTCTGCATTCCACACTTAAGACCCTTTATTTTTTTATTTTTTATTTATTTATTTGCGGCACCAAGGACCAAACTCACAACCTTGTGCCTCGAGCCTGCCAGACAGGCACTTAAGCCACTGAGCCAAACTCCCAGCCCTAGTTTTTTGAGGCAGGGTCACACTATGTACCTCAGGCCAGCTTTGCGCTCGCATTGTAGCCGGAGCTGGCCTGGAACTCACAACGCTCCGCCTACCTCAGCCTCCCTAGTGCTGGGATTAAAGGCTTGTGCCACCTCACCCAGTTTTAAGACCCTTTAAAGAGATCATCTTATATTCCCGTGTAATAAAAGAATGGCATATGTTTCTACTTAGGGAAAATGAAACATAGCCACTCCTTGGCAACTTGAAATATAATGTCATATTTCAATTACATCTTTACTGTAAGGCACAAGAAAAATGGTCAGAAGTGCCTTGCATTCAAACCTTAATGGCCTTCTACCAGAGGCCTGATCCTTTCCCAAGAAATCATCAACCCTCAGGAGCTGATGCTGCAGAGGACTCTCTCCTATCAGTTCCTCCTCCCCACAAGTTTCCTCCTCAGCAACCTACCCGGTCAGCACTCTCGGGAGATAAAGGGGATCTCCTGAGTCTACCCTATAGGAGGTCTGGGTCTACTTACCATCGGGCTCCAGATTCAGGAAACTCAACGTCTAAGTCTGCCACTGCTCTACCCCTTCAAGAAGTGGCAAGCACTGATGGCACAGTCTGGATGGTAGCTCCTTTTTCAGTTATCGCTATTCAGCAATGCAAGGAAAAACTGAGTAGATTTTCTGAGGATCCTGACAAGTTTGCTGACAGTTTCCAAACCCTAGCAATGACTTTTGATCTGACCTGGTGAGATGTCCAATTCATCCTCATCTTTATTTGCACAGCAGTAGAAAAGAAAAGGATTATAAGGGTGTAAAGTAGGCCAATGATGAAGTCTTTGCAGCTTTATCCTCTGATAACCAGCTGACTATTGCATTGTTTGGGTTCCAAGAGAAACCTGAGTGGGAGTACAGCACAGGAGGTGGAGAAACCAGACAAAAGTTATACATAAAGGCCATTTTAGCTGGTGTGCAACAAGAGATGCCCAAGCCTGTGAACTATGATAAGCTTATGTCTATTAGAGCTCCAGTGAGAACCCATTTACTTTTCAGCTTTGCTTGAACAGGACCTTTGTGAACACACTGCTTTGACCTTTGTGAACACACTGCTTTATTTATTTGGTTACCAGGGATCAAACTCACGACCTTCTGCTTTCCAGGCAGGCACTTTGCCACTGAGCTATATCCCTGGCCCAGTATACTGCATTAGACTCTGAGTCTAGAGGTTAGATTATCCTTTTTATTTATTTTTCTATCTTTTTTTCTTTTTTCTTTTTTTCTTTTTGGTACCAGGAATCAAACCCAGAACCTTGTGCTTGCCAGGCAGGTGCTGCGCCACTGAGTTACATCCCCTACCCATGTCAGATTATCCTAAGGCAGGGCTTTATTAGTCAGTCAGCTCCAGATATTAGAAAAAAGCTCCAAAAACTCCAGTTGGACCCACAAACTGAAATAAGCCAATTGGTTGATGAAGTTTATTAGGTATTCAATAACTGTGATGAAGTAAAGGACAAATGAGAACTGCACAAGGAAAGGAGGCAGGCTAAAGTCATGCTTGCCCTATTTGATAAGGCTCATGACAAAGCCCACGACGCTAGGAATTCAAGGTAATCCAAAGAGTGATGGGAGCAAGCCAGAGTGCTTTAGGTACAAGCAAACAGGGCACCAGGCAGAGGAATGGCCTGGGAAACCACCTGGTCCCTGTTGGGTTTATTAGAACATGGAAAAAGACTCTTGGCATTTGAAGGATGGGGTAATTCCGCACCAAGGTGACCAGAGAAGAAGCCTAGCCAGTGAATGGGGAAGGTGCCCAGGGCAATCTGCAAGGATCCCGCACAAGTATATCATAATTCATTCACTGGTACCTCAGGTAACTTTATTTTTATTTAAGAGAAAATGGACACAGAAAAGAGAAACAAAAAGCAAAAGAGACAAACAAACAACAACAACAAATCCGATACGATAACATTATATAGGTTTACAAAATGAGATGATTGGAATTTGACAGCAGTTGTAATATTGCATATCGTTACCTTCAAAGGGGTTGTTCAGATTAACAGATATAGACATGTAAAATTGATCTAATCATATGAGTATTAACTGTTCTTTTTCAATAGCTAATGCATTTAGTAGTATAGTCATTTTAACTATCTTATGCATACCTATTTATAAATTTATGTCTTTTTCCTTTTCCCTTCTTTCTTTCCTCCTTTCCCCTTAGAATGCCTCTTGTTGTCTTTAAAATAACTGCCCATATCATCAGGCCTAATATAATGAAACAAAATAGTTCAGAATAAAACCAATAAAAAATAAAACAATGGTCACAGAAAAGAGAAACAAAAAGCTAAAGGGACCAACAAACAACAACAACAAATCCGATATTGTAACATTATAGGTTTACAAAATGAGATGATTGGAATTTGACAGTGGTTGTAACATTTGTATATCCTTACCTTCAAAGGGGTTGCTCAGATTGACAGATATAGACATGTAAAATTGGTGTAATCATATGATACTGTAACATTATAGGTTTACAAAATGAGATGATTGGAATTTGACAGTGGTCATAACATTTTATATCGTTACCTTCAAAGGGGTTGCTCAGATTGACAGATATAGACATGTAAAATTGGTCTAATCATATGAGTATTGTTGCCCCAAATATTAAGTATGGTAATCCAAGTATTGTAATCCTTTCTCTAGTCTTCCTCACAATCCAAAAAATTATATTTATAATTCCATTTAGATGTTATTGGAATCCTGGCAAGTTGATTCCAATCTACTACCTCCCATGCAACCCACGGCGAGAGTAGATTCTGAGACATATTCAAGGTTAAGGGCAGCCAAGGGGTCCTGGGTCCAATCTTCATGAGGACATGCGGACAAAGGCCTTGATCCTAGGCCTCTCCCAGAATTTATTAACTAGTGAAACAAGGGGGTGGCTAGAAAATGAGTGACAGTGAGGATGGCGGGAACTGCATGAGTAACTTGAGCTGGCTAGCAAGGTAGTGAGAAAGGTATCTCTGCAAAATGCAGGGATAAAGATATGCAGGGGGATCAATTTGCACAACCCAATCAAGATAGCAAGTAAATTGTTTTAGGAGGCTGCTGCTTCAGTTTCTGATTTGCAAACTTTATGCCCTGGGAACTTACAACCTCTTTCTCGAGGCTCATACCCAGTCAACATTCCTGGAGCTCACTGGCTCTACCATCCCGCTGTGCCTATATATTTTACAGAGATCACTATGGGAAGAAACAGGACACTGTCCAATGGCTTCAGAGATTACATACCAGTACCTTGGCTAGCCTTATTTGCAATGCTTAGAGCCAATCGAAGAGAGATGGAAATACCATAACTCTGTATATATCAACATAAGGAAATGAGTCTTGATATAATCAAAGTTGCAGCAATTATTCTGTATTCAAGGGGACCCGCTCAAGTTGTCTGCCACATATGAGTATCAACTGTTCTCTCTCAATAGTTAATGCATTTAGTAGTATAGTCATTTTAACCATCTTATGTATACTCACATATAAATCTATGTCTTTTTTCTTTTCCCATCCTTCTTTCCTCCTTTCGCCTTGTAATACCTCTTGTTATCTTCTAAATAACTGCCCATACCATCGGGCCTAATATAATCAAACAAAATAATACAGAATAAAACCAATAACAAATAAAACAATAGAAGCAATACGTAGTAATTCAATGTTGATTTCTATAATGCCTCTTATTATCTTCTAAGCAGTTGCCTATATCACCCATTATAATACAATCAAACAAACCAAAATAGGTTAAAATCACTCAAAACAGAACAATGAAAGCAATACAGGGTTTCAAAACAAGGTGATTGAATATCAATAAAGGCTACCCTAATATATATATATATATATATATATATATATATATATATATATAATTTTTTGGGGGGGGAACATCAGGTATTGAACTCACAACCTCACACCTACCAGATAGGTGCTTAAGCCATTGAGCCAAACTCCTGGCTCTAGTTTTTTGAGACAGAGTCGCACTATGTAGCTCAGGTCAGCCTTGTGCTCGCGTTGTAGCCCAAGCCAGCCTCAAACTCACAACGCTCCACCTACCTCAGCCTCCCGAGTGCTGGGATTAAAGGTGTGCGCCACCATGGCCCACCAGGTATTTTGTTATCTTTGAAATAGCTGTCTAGCCGGGCGTGGTGGCGCACGCCTTTAATCCCAGCACTCGGGAGGCTGAGGTAGGTGGAGCGTTGTGTGTTCGAGGCCCGCTTGGGCTACAACGCGAGCACAAGGCTGGCCTGAGCTACATAGTGCGACCCTGCCTCAAAAAACCAGGGCCGGGAGTTTGGCTCAGTGGCTTAAGCGCCTGCCCTGGCAGGCGTGAGGCTATGAGTTCAATCCCCGGTGCCGCAAAAAAAAAAAAAAAAAAAAAAAAAAAAGAAATAGCTGTCGATGTCATCATATATAATAAAATTAGGCAGGTTGAGATAGAATAAGATCAAACTAAACAGCTCATTGAAAACAATCCTGGACTCAAATCCTGATGATGGATTATTCACTTGTCTGCCCTGCTCAGTGATATCCCTCTGCCACTATTTCTGGAACTGGGGACTTTTTTATCTCTCTCTAAAATGTCCTTCAGTATTCTCTGTAGGGTTGGCTTCATTGTCATAAATTCCTTTTGTTGTTCTTTGTCGTGGAAGTATCTTTTTTTTTTTTTTTTTTGCGGCACTGGGGATTGAACTCACAACCTTGCGCTTGCCAGGGCAGGCGCTTAAGCCGCTGAGCCAAACTCCCCAGCCCTGGTTTTTTGAGGCAGGGTCACACTATGTAGCTCAGGCTGGCCTTGCGCTCGCGTTGTAGCCCAAGCCGGCCTCGAACTCACAACGCTTCACCTACCTCAGCCTCCCGAGTGCTGGGATTAAAGGCGTGTGCCACCACGCCCGGCTTGTCGTGGAAGTATCTTGTTTCCCCGTTGATTTTTTTTTTTTTTTTTTTTTTTTTTTTTTTTT
>RJWM01030581.1:0-23278 GCA_004363535.1 Dasyprocta punctata
AATTCATTTGTCACTGAAAATGTATAGCTGCAATTAAGCTTTCCAGGGTGTGAGAGACGATGATTTATTGTGAACGCTGACACTCAAATGAACAATTAGACTTAAATATATGTCTGTGGTTGGCCGTGTATACATTTGAATGACATGGCAGTAGCAGACCAAAACACAATAAAACAAAAGGCAAATTCAAAGACAAAAATTAATAAAATAAACAAAATAGAATTTTGTTATAGTACAAAGAAATTTCATTCTAGAAATACGGTTTAAGTTTCTATTGAAATAGTATACAAAAGGTTACTCTTAGTCTTAAAAGAATATTTGATTTAAAATGATAATGGTCACTTCTTGGGCTATGCTGGCATGGTTGAAAATGGGGCGCTGGTGCTCAGCGGCAGGCAGTTTTTAATTGCAAAGTCTTTGTATTTCTTGCCTGTCAATCAGCACTAAGGCACAAGTCACCTTATTAGCATCCATATCAAGGTCAGAGAGAATAATAGTCCTGCTTACTTATGATAAAATAGATTTCTTTATTTTTAATGGAGAACCACTATTGAATAATTATTATCATGCCTGAAACTAAAATTTGAATATGCATTTGCTGATCCAGTATTTTGTTAGATTTCTTAATTTTAAAATCTTTAATTTATAATTAATTTGCAAAAACATATACTTAGTGGGTTCAATTAAGTGAGTTTGGACATTGTCAAATACTTGTGATATTATTTCCAAAATCAGAGAAATACATATACTCAACACATACAGGACATCCACATTTTCTTGTGTCCCTATTTTTTGCATGGGTTAATTAAAGGATTGTAAAAATATTTAGCAAGAGATCTACAATGTTGACAAATTTCATGGCATAAAATACTGTATTGTCAATTAGAAGCACTATGTCATAAGTAAATCTCTATGACTCATTAATTTAGCAAAATTGAAAATCTATTGAGAACCAATTCCTTATTTACTCAACTCTCAGCTCCTGACAATCATCATTTTCTTATCTAGTCGTTTAAATTTCACTATAAAATGTCTAACTGCTAATTTTTTTATTCTAGCCTTCATAACAAGTAGGAAGTAATTTCTCATTGTAGTTTTGATTTTGCTTTGTTTGTGTTTTTGTCTCACTGAGCATCTTTTCATAAACATTCTGACTTTTGTTCATTTCAGATTTAAGGACTTTATCTATTTATTTATTTATTTTGTGGTTGTGGGCATTAAATCTAGTGTGCTTATATTTTAAATAATTTTTTTGTTTACTTGTTGTTGATTAGACGTACCTTACATATTTTGTGTACTTTATAATTTAATTCCTTAGCAGATATGTGTGTTGCAGATATATGGTTTGCAAATGTTTTCTTTTTCCATTGCTTAGATTGCCTTTTCATTTTGTTGAGTATTTCCTTTGTCATGTAGAAGTTCTTTCGTTTGATATAAGCTCACTGTTTCATTGATGTAGTTCACTGTTTTTATTTTTGTTGCATGGACTAGTTTTTCAACATTTATTTTGAGAATTTAATTTATTTTACCTATCTTCAGTTTCCTCTGTTTTGAAAGATGCTCTATCTTAAACATCTTTCCAATTTCCTGAATAAGTGATGAAAGTTAAAAATGATACCTTTCCATTGCCTAAATGGAGAAAAAAAGCAGTTGAAGAATTGTGGTGTCTTCACAAGACATGAAGATCTCAGAATCTACATTAAAATTTTTCCATAATGCATCAATATTCTGTTACAGTATATTAAGTAATTTTTATTTATTTATGTATTTATTTTGTACCGGGGATCAAACTCACAACCTTGCACCTGCCAGACAGGCACTTACACCACTAAGCTAAATATCCGGCAAATTTTTAATATTTTTTGTTAATGTCAAACTTTTTTGTTAAACAGTATGCACTTTCCTAATATTATTCAGAATAATTTTATTTTATTAAATACATTGCGAATGATTTTTATCAAAATTTTTCTTCACACTGTAGAATGCATCATCTGATTTTGAATTTATTCTTCATACATGTTAATGACTTAAATTTGTTATATCCATTGATGTATATTTTAAATAGAATACAATCAGTATATATAAAAAGTACGTAATATATATTTAATATGGCAATATATGACTTTTTTCTTTTTTTCTGGCACCGCGGGTCGAGCTCACAAGTTCGCGATTACCAGACAGGCGCTTAAGCCACTGAGCCAAACTCCCAACTCTAGTTTTTGTGTGGCAGGGTTGACTATGTAGCTCAAACCGGCTTTGCACTCGCGTTGTAGCCCAAGCTGGCCTCGAACTCACAACGCTCCTCCTACCTCAGCCTCCCTACTGCTGGTATTAAAGACGTGCACCACCACGCCCGGCTAATAGATTACATTTTTATTCTCATTTTCTTTCGTATTAGTTAAGTGAAGATAGTCAGGAGAATTGAATATATTGTTAAAAATCTTTATTTTGAAAAATAATGTACATTAAAATGTAATACTTCAGCGGAATGTGGTGGCTCACACTGGTAATCCCAGCACTTGGAAGGCTGAAGCAGGAGGCAGGAGGATCGCCACGAGTTCGAGGCCAGCCCGGGCTATGTAGAGAAACCCTGTCTAAAAACAAAAACAACAACAAAAACAAAACAAAACAAAACAAAGAGAACTTCATTAAAAATGGGTTATACATTTATTTCTCTTATCTCCTTTCTGCTTATAAAGAGATGATAATAGTAGAAGAAAATTTTGAAAAGTTCTTCTGCCTTTTTAAAACTTCCTTTGTTTTCTGAGATTTTTTTTTCTATTTGTATTAATCAGAGTTCTACAGAAGAACAAAACATGTAAGATAAACTTTAAGATGTGTAATACATACAGCGTGGACATTAACTCCTGTGATTACAGAGGACTTGAGGTCTCCAAATCTATCACTGCAAGCTAAAAACACAGAAAGGCAATTGGTGTTATTTAGTCTATATTCAAAGGACTGAATATCATGAAATTCAGTGTTGCAGCGGCGAATCTGAGGACAAAATTCTCGAACCTGCTGGGGCCAGGCAAAGGACCACTACTATGTAAGTCTCTTTCGGAAAGCCTGAGAGGCGGAAACTCCGAGACTGGTAGGCTATGGGTGGATGCCTCAGCTCTACCTGAAAGAAAATTTGCCTTTCTTACTATCTTGTTCTATCTGATCTTTCAAGGAATTAAATGAAGTTAGTGAACATTGGCAAGGGTAGACTTTTTTACACAAGTTACTAATTTATCTATCAAATACACCCTCATAGACAAATGCAGGAATGATTATCAGATATCTGATAAGACTTAACCCTTTCAGTGGGCCCATAAAATTAACCATCATGTTTTCTGCATTTTAAAAGATACTGTAAAAGCTATGCTACCCCTGGAGATACTATAGTAATACAGCCAAGAGCAGGATCATGGTG
Organism: Dasyprocta punctata; assembly: GCA_004363535.1. NCBI lineage: Eukaryota > Metazoa > Chordata > Mammalia > Rodentia > Dasyproctidae > Dasyprocta > Dasyprocta punctata. Next base: position 3,419 of record RJWM01030581.1, read on the forward strand.
CTATAGATATATTTTAAAATTACACACAAAAGAAAGACAAAAATATCTGGGCCCTTGATTTTAGACCACAAATTCAACCCCTAGATCAGTCATAGTTTTAAATTAATGAAATAATATTTTTTAAATTATTCAACCATTATTTCTTTTAATCATCCAGACAATATGATCTTAGCCAAGTCATTATTTTATACATACATATTCATAACTTATGACAGGTCTCTGTTTAATGATAGATTCAGGAAGGATGCAGATAGAACTGCATTATTTTGGGAATGGTCTCAACAAAATATTAAATATTTGAAATGATCTGCTTAATTAGTATGCTGTTGAACAGGGGAAATAAAAAGAGAAGGCAAACATTCCCACGGTAAACTTCAGAAGTAACTTTACATCATTTTTGTGGATTTTCATAATTCAGAACGATAAGATTGAAGCTGATGATGGATTTCAGGGGATTAGATAGTATTAGAAACATTGGGTGGGTAGTTTCACCGATAAAACTTAGAAAAATTTTCTATATTTGGGTAAGTATTCATATCAAATGGGTCAATACGTAGTTGTCTATTCAAAATCAATTTAAAGCCGATCTAGATACACACCACAAAGACCCCACAAAGGCCTCCTGTGATCATAGATGGCGGGTTTTGGAGGTGGCTGGATCAAGGCGTGCAAACGCAGATTTAGGATGTGGATAATGGAAATTCCATTCTGGGTGAGGGTACCAATCAACAGGTTTATAACCTAGAGAGAATACAAAGGGAGACAGGGAAACTAGGGTTGCTGCTGTTGCTACTGCTTCCTGCTTCGCTGCACATGCTCACTTGCCTTAGATTGTGTTTCCCCTTAAATGCCCCCAACTTTGCCACCTTCCATTGGAGCCAGCCAACTATGGACTGAAATACACTTTTTCTTCCTTAATTTTTGATTTAAAATATTTTGTTTCAGCAATAAGAAAAATAACTAAGAAGGGTTACTTAATCATAATTTTCTCTAACTTCTTTAACTAATTGAGACTCACAGTAGAATATGGTGTTATATGATAAAAATAAAGTATTAACAATACCAAATTGAGTGACATGAAGATAAATCCACTTATACCACATGAACACACATGCACACACACTACATATTCCTGAATTATTGTGTTTGAATAAAGAATCTAAAGTGCATTGTCAGACTATTTAGAAAACAGTATTAAAAGTGAATCATACCTAAATTTACATGACAGCAAACTCTGCACATGGAAAAAAAAATAAATGCTTCTGTTAGTGTTACAGAAAAAATGAAATCAACAAAAGAAATTCCATAGAAAATTATCAAAAGACCTAGGAAAACTGGAAAGAAAAAAAGTAAGGTGATAAATACAAAAATTAATGAACTATTGCAGTGATAGTACAAATATGGTTTTAAAATCAGGAATTTAAATTTTTTAAGTTTATAGTCCATAAGGAAATGTCCAGAGGATTAATCAAGAAGGAAGCTAATATGTAAATATATAACATGAGCAATGATAACATTTTGTAAAAAAACCTTTACATCAGGAATATTTAGCTAATAACTAAAAAAGGGGATTGGGGAATGGGAGGAGACAGGAAGGATGGAAATTAAGAAACATCAACATTTGACATGTATATGTACAGTACCCTACAGTAAGTGTTTTACTATTTAGCAAAAGAATATATTAATAAAATTGGGGGAAAAAAGGAACTGTAGAAGAAATAATTGTTTCCAATAATGATTTCAATAAATATTTGACCCAGATAGCTGTATCACTAAAATAGATCATGTGTAAAATGTAATAGAAAATCTCTTTTTCAAATAAAATTCTCCCCAGTTTATTTCAAAGTGAGGCATATCACTGCATCAAAACAAACCAAAATTAAAACCATACACCCATTGTACCCAAACTCCGAAAAAAGTCTTAACAAACACCAATGTTTGAGTTTCAATTTCAGAAAATTGTAATTTTTCATTTGTTCTGCTACTAATCATCAAGGATTGACAAATATCCAGCTCATGCTCCATCTTCACTTATACTAATATTCTGTAATCTGATATGTGGGGATCTCTGCTTTCATTTGCCATGTGCAGGATTCAATTGATTACAAAGGATTTCCAACTACCATGAAAAGAAATAGAAGTTATCAATTGTTGTAATGATGAAATCCAGTGATTTAGAGGCTTCAGGAAGAACGGGATCCATAGATACAAGACGTACAACAGATTGGGTCACTGTATACAGCTATTCAGGTTGAACACTGCTCAGTTGTACCCAGCCAACACTTTACACTCAAAACCTTACACTCTGCATAGCTGTGTCCACCTAGAACAGATCTCTTTTCCTTTGCATAGCAGCAGTAGTTATTTGTCATATGGTCAGGCAAGGACAATACTCTTGTGAATCAGGCTGATTCTTTCCGTAGCTCAGAGTGTTAGTATGTTGCCCTGTGAGATGCCTTTAGTAACAAAGAGTCTGTTTACTAAAAATATTAAACAGAAGTAAGAGTTAGTACTCTTTGTTTGTAATTCATGGGTATTTCAAAAATATAACAAAGCAAGCTATCAGATATAGGCATATGAATTGCATAGTAAATGTAAAATGTGACTTGATATACAATTTGTGTAGTCTATATTTAATAAAATCATTCTAAATGTATTCAATTTATAAACTTACTATTAATATACTATTTTAGCGGGCTATTCTAATGTGATGCTTTATCATGTTGCTAGTGTCTTCCATTTTTCAACATTCAAAATGATGCATTAGTTTTGTTGATCGTTGTGCATCTCTCTAAATGCAGGGTATGAAACACCTCGTATCGTACTTAGGTTTCATTGATGTCTAATATCTAAGTAGCATTATACATATGCATGTTAATGCTAAAACAATACATTTGTGTGAATCTTATAAATCAGCTATAAAGGTAATATAGAACCATTGTATAATCTAATTTAAATATCTTAGAAGAATTGTGATATGTCAACTTGTGATATGTCAACTTGACTAAATTAAGGACCTCTGGGAGACTAATAAACCACACTCCTAGATGTATCTGTAATGTATTCCAGAGATGACTGGCACGTGAATCAGCAAATTGTCTGGTAAACACCTGTCTTGTAATGGGTGGCACAATCCAGTTGGCTTATGGCCCAGGTGAAATGAAAAGGAAGGAAGAGGAAATTTGCTGCATCATTTCAAAAGTCTGGCACCTTTTGTGTTTGCTATTGCCTGTAGACATCTGTGTTTTTTATCCCCCTTGTTCAGCAGGTCCCAGGTTATTGGACTGAACAACTACTGGATCCTCTAGATCTTCAGCATGCAGAATGCCATGGTGCACTCTCTGGCTCTGGTCGTGTAGGCCTACTAAGAAACCTTAGAGAATCTGTTCTTCTAGAGAGTCATAGCCAATACAAAGAATATACCTTGACATTTTTGGCATGTGTAGTGTATATTTGTAAACTTAAGGTCCATATTTTCATGATAAAGGTGTATTGTGATTTTATGCCTTGAATTGAAGACTAAACGTCTTGTATTTTGGAAAGATGCTTGACTAATAAGGGTATTACATTCATCATTGAATTCATCCATTGGTGTGTATGATATTAGGAATTAAATTCTGGTTGGAGGTAATAGATGGGGGTTGGTTGGAAGAGTGTGTCCCCAGATTCTCCCTGCTCTCTCTGCCTCTTGGCAGCCATGAATTGATGAGCTTTCCTCCACCTTTCCCCTGAACCATACCATATTCAACACACAGCAGCATGATTATATCTGGACTGAGACACAAAAATGGTGGGCTACAAACAACCTCTTTCCTTATATTACAGGTTGTGGATATTTTGTACCATCAATGAGAAGCCAACTTGTCAATTGTAAGTGTACTTAGGTTTATTTTTCCTAAGTTTTTCTATTTTTTCTCACAATAACATGATAGGAAGCATAAACCTATAAGGCAAATCTGCAATTGTAAATGAGTCATGTAAGTGAAATATATTAAATTATGTGAGTAATCACAGGAGAAAGTTTCAAATGAGTAAGCCTACGTGTGAAAGTGTTATTGCTCATTATAACTATAGTCATATGTTATTATTTAAATTTAGAATATCCCTTCAAGATATTCTTTATCCAAAGGTGTGACTTTTAGAAGGTTATTGGATCATGGGTTTAACTATACTCATCAGTGAAATCATCCATTTATGAAGCCAGTCTCCAAATACGTTGTTAGGTGGTTGGGTGTGTTTGGAACCGGCTGTTCTCTGGGTCCATGACCCGGAAGGTATATTCTTATCTCCTGCTCCTTGCTTTTCTCCCTGTCTCCTTGGCATGACATTAGCAGTTATCCAGTGCAAGACCCTCCCATCATTCCCTTCCTCCTTTGTAGCCATCTGAATCTCCTAAAATCCATGAGCCAAATAATATTTTTTTTGCCTTTAAATGGTAGGTGTGGTGTATTTTGTCTAAGCATTGAGAAAGTGACTAAGACAGATTTTGGAACCAGATAAATGAAATCATTTCTGTGATTAACTAATCAAATGTTGCAGAAGCCACTGGAACTTGTTTGTGGGAGGAGTTTGAAAAGGTTTAGAGATGTCAGTTAGATAGGCTGTAAATTGATCTTAATGCAAGATTCTAGTTGGAGGTCAGAAAACTAGAACAATTATAGAAATGTACACAGTAAAGGCAATGCTCAGGACGTTTCAATCTGGAAGGATTCCATCGCAGTTGATTTTTGAGGCTGTATGTGTTATTCTCTGGCATAATATATTTTTTCTCTATATTGTCTATGTGCTGAGATTTTGGGAGACTGAGATTAAGGATGGTGGAGTAATTCAGCTGATAGAGGAAATTTCAAGGTATCCCAGTGGTCATGCCGTGGCATGGGTCATAATTGATGCTTTTATTCAGATTTATAACAAGAATCAGCAGCAAATAATTATTGGAACCAAAGCATGCAAAAAGTTTACTGTTTCAACAGGAAGGAAGCTCAGGTAATGTTGAAACTATGGAGAGTATGGTTGCAGTTTAATGTATAAGCAAAAAAAAAAAAAAAAGCACTTTACATCAGAACAATGGGGAGAATGGTTTGAAGACAATGCTCGAAGCCACAGGACCCCACTTTTCTGCAAGCCTTGAGGTGCAAAAGTGAAAGACTACTTGAAAGGAAAACCTCAGTGACCTCAGCTAATTCTGAACAAAATAGGAAAGATTTACCTGTAGTTCAGACATCCACAAACTCAGTGGCCTCTAATGCCATGATCCAAGTGTTTCTACTGCTGTTCAAGATGCTGACAGACTTTGGCATCCATGTAGTACAATTTTGCAGATGTGAAGAATTCAACAGTCGTGAATTCAAGGAAACTTCCACATATATTTCAGAGGATGACTTGGGAGGCCAGGCCTTGTAACACTGAGAGGTCAGAACATGAGACTGTGAGAGTGAAGCTGAAAGTGCAGTGGAGATCTCAGGATGCTGGGGATGCAAGGACTGTGGACGATCCTCCAGGGAAAGCCACAGGCAGTGAGCAGAGCGCCCCCAAGACGCAGCGCATGTGGCACGCAGCTGGCAGTGTTGCAGGGGGAGGGGAACCCAAGACATTTGGAGGTCACATCTTACCAAAACGTGCACTGGGTCCTAGATACGGAGTTACAGTATTTAATAATTGCCTTGGTGGGATTTATCTTGGTTTGGTCAAATTCTTTTATATTCCCCTATTTCTCAATTTTTGTAAGGTGACTGTTTTCTCTGTGCCTTTGTGTGTTGGAAATCTTTAACTTGTTTTTTACTTTTAAAATCTCTCACAGCAATAAAGTTTGCCTTGAGTGTTAGAGATTTTGAACACAGACTTTTCAGCAATTCGGGAGCTATTAAAATTTAGGCAACTCTTACAGATTGACTAAGTGCGTTTTGCACAATACATTATCTATGAGTCTTTTGGGGGTCAGGAGTGGAATTTCACGGTTTAGATCTACAGTGAGACACCAAAGTCCGCTGTGCTCTCAGGTGGGGTTTGAAAGAGTAATTGAATCATTATGAATCTATAGATGACTGTGTTGTCAGAATTTGAGATCTGGTAAGAAGAGGCAATTCATTTTGTGCATGACCAGGAAGGGTGAATTTCACTCCCCAGGTCTTCTCTGTTTTTTTTTTTTTTTTTTTTCTTTTCTCCTGGTCATCATGGAATAAGAAAATTTCCTCCACCACACCCTTTCAGCATATGCTTCCTGCCTTGGAGCCAACAACCGTGAAATGAATCTTCTAGAAACTAAGTCAAAATAAACCTCTCCTCCTTTAAGTTACGAGTGTCACGTATTGTGTTGCAGTGATGAGGTAGTGGCTAAATATTATCCCTTGTTATCTATGAGGACACCTACCAGATACCTATGTCTGCAGAGGCTCAAGTCCTTTATTTAAAATGGTATATTTGCATACATGTATATATGCAGTCTCCCATATATACTACTGTATATCATCTCTACATTACTAGTAAAGCCTAATGATATGTAAACAATATATAAATAGTTATCAAAGTAAATGTTGTCAGGAATAAAAGAAACAGGTGTTTTTCTCTTCAGTAGAGACACAATCATCATAGTCCTAATTCAAAGTCACATCAGCAACATACACACTTTTTTCTTTTCAATATGTTTTCAAGGGTCTATCTTTTCTATTCATTTCTATTCAACTATTTTCAGGCTTGTGAGATTACAAGGCTTTTTTTTTTGTCTCATATTGCACCAAAAAGTGATTAGCACAATACGCTGTATGAGTAAACACTGAATATAAAATCTTTAAGTTTGAGAAATAACAAAAAAACAAATACACTGATGATTATGTACACATCAATCTTTGTTTCTTTTATGCACAAAAAGTAAAGTTTTGGTGTTCCATGTGTTATTCTCAGATTAGAAATTATTTGCAATAAATGGCTAGGTTTTATTTGCCCAAAGCTAAGACAAATGAAATGTCTCATTACTTAGTGTGTTTTGAGGTGAAAAACGTCATTACAGTAGCCAGATTTTTCCTAGGTGTAGTGCAATAGTTTTGGTTCCTTTTAAAGTAAACCTTGCTGTCTTCATGACCCTAACCTGCCTCAACAAATTATCTTTAATAAAGTAGCATGAATAAGAAATTAAAATTTATCTTCCAGAGAACATATGTCAAGAATGCCAAAGAAATTACAGTACTGGCTGATATGTACTAGTGGGAACAGAAGGGATGTGAAGGCAAAATAGGTCTTGAAGGTGTGAGATGAAGTGACACAGCCCTTATGGAGCTAAATATAAAGTTGAATTAGAAAAAAATACCTTTCACATTAAAGAATACTGTTGTATTCGGTGTTGGCAAGGAAATAGATTTAATACAGAGCACAAAATTTATAGGACTATTTTTATATTATCCATCCAAACATCAAATGCACAAGAGTGCAAGAGATCTGTCCCCATGCTAGAGAAACAAAGAATCCAGCTGAAGGCCTGGATCGCATGGCAATGTTAGAGATCCAGAGCCTACAGCAATGTCTCGTGCCAGTGCATCTCAAGGCACTGCACTGGAAAAGCCCAAAGACCAGTAGTGGAACCTGGAAAGTCTACACCAGCGGGGTGAAGGATCTATGTCAGAAGGCTGAGGGATCTGCACTGGAGTCAGGAAGCTGTGCTCAAGGTGAAGACCAGAACTCCCAGGAAGAGATCAGCAGCCACCCTCTGCAACAGTGAGGATCCTGAACCTCCTCCCACGAGAGCAACCGAGTTCTGTGAGGAAAACCAGTTGTGACAAACTTCTTCAAGAAAATCAATGGCATGCAATTGCCCCCTCCTGTTCTCCTTTTATGACATTTTGGCAATAATCCTCGGGTGGATTTTCCATGCTCAGAACCACACTGACTCAGTTCAGCAGGGCGTTCTCACTTAAACTGGCCATTAATTAGCTCACGACAGACACATAATCCTCTGCAAATTAGAATTCTGCATTTAAACACGAAATTTTGAGAAAGTTCTTATGTGCTATTGATAGGGTTGATATGGCCTTTTAGAGTGTGGCATAATAACTGTTCTATCTTAAATAAGGTGAAAAAGTCAGAGCTTATTAGTATATTTTTCAAGGAAGGAAAAATTCAAGGAGATAAGAGGTAAGAGTGTCCAAGGAGGTAAGAATGTTGGGGTTGCCTTATATCTTTTGTATGCTTTCAGAGGACACTTTTTATACAAAAACAATGCACTAGAAAAACAAAACATGAGTATCTTTAAGAAGCTGGATGGGGGCTGGCTCTGTAGGATGGAATTAGATGGAAAAGATATTTTTATCGATTTTGGATCATTAGTGTAAATGTTGTAGATCATGGAAATTGCGAATTAAAGAATCTAGTAATCAAAATTAAATGTTGCAACAATGTGAAGATAGCTACTACCATGAGTAAAATGTCAAGAATTATCAATAGTGCCTTGATTAGTGAATTTTTTGAGGGAGGCAATTTTCAACATGATGTTCCCATGTCTACAGATTTCAAGGAAAATTTTACTATATTTATGTAAAAATACATCTAAGTTGGGTGTGGTGGTGCATGCCTTTAATCCCAGCACTCAGGAGGTTGAGGCAGAAGGATCATTGTGAGTTCCAGACCAGCCTGGGCTACAAAGTGAGTTGAAGGCCAGCTTGAACTGCATAGTGAGACCCTGTCTCAAAAAAGAGGGCTGGGAATTTAGCTCAGTGGCCTAAGTGCCTACCTGGCAGGCTCGAGTTTATGAGTTTGACCCAGGTATATTAAAAAAAAAAAGAAAAAGAAAGAAAGAAAGAAAGAAAGAAAGAAAGAAAGAAAGAAAAAAGAACAAATCTAGAGACAGCAAGCGTGAGGCTGATATCCCCTCCACAGTTGAAAAACGGTAATTTCTCTACAGTTCTCTGACATAAGTCAGTTTAAAAATCTGAATCTCATTAATATGTGGAAGTTACATCCCTTTGAGAAAGAAACTGACAATACCATCAGAATTACATACTTATTCCCTGATCTGCTTGCCACAATGAGTATGCATTTGATGAAACATAATATTTAGGTACTGTAAAAATCCTTAAATACAAGATTTGAGTGGATATTGACAGTAGAGGTTTTAAGACACCAACACTTCCAAGTTTCTCAGTTTTGTGGTTCACAGAGATCACATGACCAAAGGAATACTGCTTCCATCTCATGGTAGAGTTCATGCTTCCATAAGGTGATTTTGTTGTTTCACTGGTTCCATACTATAGAATGAAGTAAATACAATTAATTGACAAGTGATAAAAATATTAAATTAGTTTTTTTTCATGTAGAATACCACAAAGGAAAGCAATGTTAAAAAGCATTGACTTTTGTATAAAGTCTACCAAAGTTACTTGTATAAAATGAAGGTGGAGGCTGGAATAGTTCTGGCCTTTGTCAGCTCCAATGGATTTGTGGTAGATGATGCCTAGAAAAAAAGTTTCAGGCGGTAACCCCAATCAGAGCCGCTGTCCCAGGAGGGGAAGCTTGCTGTAACAAAATAGCATAGCCTCTGGCACTTAGTCTTCTCTAATTATCTGGCAAATGTGCTGTTATTAATTTGCACCAATAGAAAACATAAAAAGTAGTTTGCTTTTAGTTGGCAAAGAAAAGAGAATGTGTTCACTGTCTTGCCCCAGGATTATGTTAGCTCTTTTACTTAAGTCATGAAATAGTCTGAGAGACTCCTCATCATTATGACATTCAACAAACACTCAGCGCTTATCCACACATTAATGACATGAGGCTAATTGGATCTGGTGAGCAGAAACTGGCAAGTATCCTAGATGTCATAGTAAGATACATGCATATCAGAACAGGATATAAAACTGAAAAAATATTCAGAGACTTATAAATTGCTGAAACTTTGCAGACCCAGTCTTCTTGGAAATAACTGGAAATCTTCTCTTAGTTAGATGTTCTACCACTAATTACAAAAATGGAATAAATTATAATGTGGACTTCAGCCAGGCTTTATCATCAGCATTCTCAGCTTGAGTGCAAAGGGCTCATGAGCTGTGTGTCTGACTTTCCATAGATGACTGTTAAGTGTTTCTTCAGAGCATCCGCTGTGCTTGCCCAGTGGAGTCCAGCTACAGCCAATAGTGAACACCGAGTGACAGAATCTGAAACACAGTGAAAGGCAACCATTTTTCCCTTGGAGATCAGAAAGCTATTTTCTGACAATTTGGTTTTTAAATAGGGATGATCCAGTGATTCTCTTTCGCCAGAATTCACATATACACTAGCTATGGATCTCGCTTTTTAACTGAAATGACTATAACATTGTCCAGGGGCTCACAAAATACTTTTAATAGAAATGTGGCACTGATGAAGCATCACATTAAACTTAGGATGAACGTCTGCTGAAGAATATGTAATAGTTTTTGCATGAACGTTCTATCCATTGGCTTTTCAATTGTGCTTAGTAATATGTAATCAATTGCTTAAAGAAATGGTATAATTGATTGTGAAAACAAAAACAATCTTTTCCAAAACAGTCTTCAAAATTAGGATAGTGTTTTTCCAGAACACAGTATATCATCTTACTTAGTATTAATATTTTTCTTTTTAGCTTGGAAAATGAAAAATGTGAGAGTATAACTCAGTGCTTAACTTACAGGAGACCCTGGATTCAGTCCCCAGCACCAAACCAACAAACAAAAAGATTAAAAAAGAAGAAACAAAGAAAAAATGCAAAGTTAAATGCTTCCAGTAGGAAGTATGATGAGCATTTCTTTGTATTTTTTTTTGTTTACTTAAATTCAGTGTTCAAGAAGTACTCTACTTTATACTTTATATCATGATAATATAGTACATATTTCCTAAGTTGGAGATGAAGATGTAGACCTAAGAGTAATAGTCCAATCTATGCCATAAAATTAAATAACATCAAATTTTATTTACAATGGAATAAGCCAGAGCCGGGCGTGGTGGCGCACGCCTTTAATCCCAGCACTCGGGAGGCTGAGGTAGGAGGAGTGTTGTGAGTTCAAGGCCGGCTTGGGCTACAATGTGAGTGCAAAGTCAGGCTGAGCTACATAGTGCGACCCTGCCTCAAAAAACTAGGGCTGGGAGTTTGGCTCAGCGGCTTACACCCCTGCCTTGGCAGGTGCGAGATTGTGATTTCAATCCCCGATGCCACAAAAAAAAAAAAAAAAAAAAAAGAAGGAATAAACCCAATGATTTCTGACTACCTTAACATATTTGTTTGTCTTTCTTATATTACAATGTTAAAGACCCATATATGGCATCATTTTTGAGAATCTGGTAATAGCTTTGAAATTGCCTGATCAACCATAGACAAAAATGATCGCACGTTGTTTTCTATAAATAGGTTCAAATGCTATAGCTGTAAAAAAAAAAATCTTCATTAGTTGTTAGTCAAGTTATTAGACAAGACCTAGGCAAGCTGAAACCAACAGTAAACTGATATCTCTAAAATGTGACATACTATTTATCTGGCTATTTAAATCTTAGTATTTAGAGAACGATATTTATGTAGAAATGATACTAATATGAATAGGCTTATAATTTAAACCTAGTAAAAGAAATTCATTCTCAGTGTACTAATTGACATGTTTTTCAAATCATTATATTTTTATAACCATATTTATCTGATTACTTGTCTGACCCATATTTATCCAAGTACTAGCTCCTGCAAGATTTTACTATTAAATATAAAATGTATATTTGTTTTCAGTAATCAAGTTTACTCAGGATTAAGTTTCTCACTGGTAAATATTTTTGCTTGAAATATATCTACCATTTTAAGTCAAATAATATACAGAGTACTCCATAATTTACCATTGCTTTTTTTTTCTGTTTTAGACAGGGTATTGCTGTATAGTTTAGACTGACCTTAAATTCACTGTATAGCCCAGGCTGGCCTCGAACTCATAGTGATCTTCCTGTCTCAGCTTCCAGAGTGCTGGGATTATAAGCATGTGCCATCATCCTCGGCTGACTATTGTCAGTGAGGCTATATAGAATTATTGAGAAAAATTTCTCGTAAGTAAAATAAAACAGTGAACATAATCATTTTCTTTTTTATTGATAATTTTTCTGGAAATATAATTTTTGTCAGAAACTATAAAAGAATAAGCAAATATCCAAAAGTACAAAGACAAGTGAACATAGACATAAATAAAAAGGTTTCATCAATATTATACATGGAAAATGATTCAATAGTGGGAATATCCAAGCCTAAAGAGACTCTCAAGAATAAATGATATCATAGTGTAAAGTAATATTAAGGGAAATTGGGATTTATTGAAGACACATTAGGCTATAGGCCAGATTACAAGAGAGATTCAAGAAATATGATAAATTAGAGGAATGCTCTTGGGATCAGAAAATTGAAAAGACAGCAATAAACTATCACATGGTGGAATTTAATAATTATATGCTTTATAGGGAAGACAACACAAAGCTATAGTAATTTTATAATCATCATTCTGCTATGGTGATCAACCTCTGATCACTAAAACTACTTGTATTCTGAGGAGACAAACTATATAACAATAATACAGTGATAAAACAAGAAAACATACGACAATAAAGCTGCAGAAAGAAAGCCATGCCCTCAGTTGGTACAATATGCTATCTAAAAGATGCAGTTTCAAAAAAATGAGAGTCCTGCAAAGAAACAGAAAAGTGCAAGTCACGGACCAGGAAAAAAAAAAAGAAAGAAAGAAAAACAGGCAGTAGAAATTGCCTGTGAAAGTGGCCAGACCTTGGATTTAATAGAAAAAGTTTAAATAGACATCAATGATATGTTAAGAGCAATAAATGAATACAGAACTAATGGAAGATATGATGATAGTGTCACATGAAGGAGAATATACCAATAAAAAGAAAAAAATTGTAAGAACTAAATATTCTGGAGTTCAGAAGTGTTATATCTGAAATGCAATGAGATGAATTCAACAGTAAATTTGAACTGATAGAGAGACAGTGAGTTTGAAAATAGATCAAATTGATTATCCGTTTTAAGATTAAAAAGCAAGCCAGGCGTGATGGCGCATCCTTTAATCCCAGCACTCGGGAGGCTGAGGTAGGAGGAGCATTATGAATTTGAGGCCGGCTTGGGCTACATGAGCGCAAGGCCAGCCTGAGCTACACAGTGCGACCCTGCCTCAAAAAACCAGGGTCAGGAGTTTGGCTCAGTGACTTAAGCGCCTGTCTGACAGGTGCGAGGTTGTGAGTTCAATCCCTGGTGCTGAAAGAATTAAAAAGCAGTAAACATTTTAAAAATGTCTCAGAAAAAGATGAGATGATGTGTTTTCTTAAACCATTTTGTGCTGTGCATAAGAGGCTATCAAAAATGAGTCATTTATAATGAAGAGTATTTATTTGTTCATAGTTCTGGAGGCTGGAATTTCAGGACTGAGTAGCCAAAGCTGGGGAGAGAAGTCTTGTAACATACTATCGTAGAAGGCTGCTGAGATGAAAAGAGAGAGGAAGTGATTGAACATGCATGCTCAGGCCCTTTTATAATGACCATACAAGCTGGACATAAACTTCTTGCAGAGAGTCTTAACTCCCAACACTGTTGTGTTGAGGATTTTGTTTCCAATACACGATGTTAATATAGACGGAAGAGTAGGATGTTCATTCTACTGCAGACTCTGCTCTCTAGAATTGCACTTGGAATCACTAAGGACGTTTTTGCTTTCCTTTGCTTTTCCTATGATCCACATGCTGATGTCTAGCTAGAGTGAGTTAGGGAAACATCCAAACAAAGATTTGGCTTTCTTCCCATGCTCAACTATACTCTCACAAAATGAATAGAACGTCAGGAAGTCACAGAGGTATAAGTTGTGTGTGAGTGATGTGTCATGAAATCTTTGCTTTTCTGTTACATTCCTTTGTGGTTTTGAGCCCTAACTGACATGATGAATTTTGAAAAAATACCAGTCTTTCCTGGAATTTTTAGAACAGAAACACTTAAAAGATCACGGTGCGTTGGCTCATTTCACCATATTGCTCGGGCTTTGAAATTTGTGATTAGAATCATATTCCCTGTAATTATTACTGTAGTTCAAGAATTACTAGTGGGATTTTTATAATATTCTTTATTTAATGAAAATTTTAATGTACAAAGAAAAGAAAAAGTAGACCAACCTAGAATTTCATAGCCGGGAAAATTTCAAGCTACATTATGGTAATAAAACATTGAAAGGTTAAAATAAACCATCCTAGAATATTAGAAAAGGATGCACCAGTGCTGAATGGTCCCTTCAGAATCGTGCTCAGTGATTTGACTGCTAAATATCATTTGTGGGAAATAGATGCACCTTGGGTCCATAAAGCTAACTGAAATAAATTAGATGCATCAGAATAAATACTGTGTGATTTTCTTACATGAGAATCTCAAAATAAAATTAAACAGCAAAATAAAATATAGATGTCAGAAAGCAGGGACATAAACTTAGTGGAGTTAGGAAAGGAATACGGAGTTGTTAGAGATGGAAGGGAGGGTAGGAACCAGAAGTAAATGGGATCAAGGTACAGTATGTATATGGACCAATTCCTCCTGTTGAGTATATTTAATATACATGATAAACATAAACTGATCAAATATTTTTAAAAAGAACCAATTGCTATTACAGAAGCCTTTGTATGAACACGTTGAACAAATCAACAGTCATGTGTTGCATTCTGTATGAAAACATTTCAGTCAACAATCAACTGCATATGTGGGTGTCAGCCCTTATGAATGTAATCATTTGCCCAGTATACAGCATTTCTTACATGTTTGTGGTGCTATTGGTGTAGAAACACCTACTGTGCTGCCATTTGAATAAATATACAGCATGTACAGATACATAAAGTACATAATACTTTGCTTTTTATATTTAAGCATATTATATTTTCACAATTATATCTTTTTAGAGTGTACACCTTCTACTTATAGCTATGAAACATATCGGACTGGGGATGTATCTCAGTGGTAGGGTTATCTCAGTTATTTTCTTATCGCTGAGACAAAATACCCGACACCCAAAGTTAAAAGAAGGAAGGTTTCTTTTAGCTCACCGTTTGTAGGGGTTTCAGTCCATAGTCAGCTGGTGCTGAGGCTGGGTGACATGAGAGAGGGGTGTGGCAAAGTGGCGCCACAAAGGAGAAAGAGTTTGTGCTGCGGTGGGCAGAGTGCAGCAGGCAGCAGTAGCAACACATCAAAGTTGCCTTTTTTCTGTTCCTTTTTCTTCCATTCAGGCCACATATATTTTGACTGGTGCCACTGATACCCAGAATGAGGTTTCTATTATCCATAACCTTAACATTTGTATCACATCCTTAATCCACATTCACACCGCCTAATCTAGGCATCATTGAAACTCTCCACCTATGATGGCGTGAGGCTTTGAGGCAGGGCATCTAGGTGCAAGCCATAACAAAGGTACTTGCCTAACATGCACAAAGCCCTGATTTTGACTCCCCAAACTGCCAAAGGCAAATAAATAAATAACCAAAAATTGAATGGTAAGCAATGTCATGAACATTTTTCTCGAGATATTTTAGCAAATGTTAATATCACCACAGGTGACACTTTTTACACAATGTGGTCCCTGAAGGTTTTCTAGGGGAAGAATATATAGAGGAAAAACCTGCAATGCTAATGGCCCTGACTCTGTATGCATCTAAGCTGATGTCTTTGTGTGTCTCAGTTTTTAACAAAATGTTTTAAAACTGAAAAAATTTCACAAGTTACAAAATTGTTAAAGGTTTAGAATAACTGTAAATAGAAAATATTTTGTATAGCTAAAGAATGGGTTTGAATTTAAAGTTAGTTATAAAAGTGAAAACATTTAAAAACTGCACATTGGAAGTTCTAAAACCCAAAGTTAATTTATTATTAAAAAAGAAGATCTTTAATCAATTTGCTTTAGCCTAAGTGCACATTATTTATAGTCTTCAGTAGTGTAATGGCCTAGACCTTCACATTCACTTATCTCTCACTCACTGACTCAAACAGAGCAATCTCTACACTTGAAATTCATTCTATATACATGCATTGTCTTTTATCTTTTATTACAATATATTATAAATTTATTTTTTTCTATGTTTAGATACATGTATATATACAAATACTTGCTTTTGTGTTAAATTGCCTACAGTGCACCACTGAATTTTATGTAGCATGGATTTGTACACTGGGAACACTATCCTGAACCACACATCCTATGTATGCAGGTGGCTATACCATTTAGGGTTCTATATATGATGTTCACATAATAAAGAACGATAATAATGATATATTTCTCTGTATGAATCACCATTATAAACTGATGTATATCTGCATTCACAATTAGTCAAATAATGAAACAAGCCCGGTTTCTAACAACAGAAAAGACATACTATAATATTGTATGAAACAAATTAGCACTCAGAGCTTGAGTGAGGAAACAAATGTTTCAAGTTAGAAAAAAATGACAAAACAAGACAAATTCAAACCATGAACTTTTCACTGGCATGCAGCTGATGCCAATAAATGAATGTTAATATCGAAGTACTGGTCCATTTTGGAACTTTATATTTGTATCTTATTTGTATATTATATTAGTAATTTTGGACTTCCAGGAGAAAGCATCACAGAAAAGTTGGATTAAAGTATACAAATGTATTTTTCATATTATTGGTGATTAATAAGTTCAAGATCAGAGTGTTTACTGGTTCTTTTCCAGTTAGAAACTTCCTTCTTGACTTTCAAATGGCCACTTTCTCTATTCTTATGTCACACAGAAAGAGAACTGGATGCTTCTTCCTCTTGTATTAAGGATGCCGTCCTTATGTCTTCAATCAACCTCCGTCACCTTGTATAGGCTCCACCTTCGAGTACAGTCATATTGTGTGTAAGGGCTTCAACGTGAAATTTTGAGGAATATGTTTCAAAATATAATATAGATAATTTAATATTTTGCTTTAAGTTTACGTTTGCATTTTTATAAAGTTTATTTAACCTGAGTTTTGATATTTGTGACTTTTTCCTGCAAGAAAATCAGTTAATCGATGTTGTACTTTTGATTTCTTCCTTTCCTTTCTTTCTTTTCCTGCTTTCTTTCTCTTCCTTCCTTCCTTTCTTTTTCATATGACATTAATTTGAGACACTGTGTTCTTCCAATAATTTACACCAAAAATACAGATACCATATATTATTTGGACCTGAAATATACAATTATTCTAAACATAATTCATGTACTCAGTCTGATTTGTGTTTTGTGGGGTTTTCGAGCATTTCTAAAGTCTTAATCTGTGATGCAGTTCTAGTACAAATACAGAAGCAATATTTGATTTCATCAGAATATGAAAAGGTTTTCTGACACAATAATGCTGCATAACAAACTACACTGAGACCTCGTGGGCTTACAGAAAGAAATACCTTCTTTTGCTCATGAATTTTTGAATTGGCTGTTGAGTTCTAAAAATCTGAGCTGGGTTTAGCAGATCACCATTATCTATGCTGATTTAACTCATGTGTGTACGTTGAGCTGAGAGCTTGCTGAGGATTGACCAAGGTAAGCTAGTCTCTTTGTTCTTGTGATGTTGAAGCACAATTATCAATTTGATTAGCTTGGGAGTTGCTTAGAGAGATAAAAAGAGGACACTTCTAGCTGGTCCTGGGTGTGTTATGGAAGTTGACCTTACACACCGTTTCTGCTCCCTCATAGCTTCCTCCGTGGCACTGTTTGCTTCCTCTGTTTCCTGCTCTCCGTGAACTAAGCAGTCTCACTCTGCATCACCTTCCACGTGATGTTTCCAACCTGGAGCCAGATGAGTGTGGACTGTATCCCCTGAGCCAAACGTGTCTTCTTTTAAGTTATAGGTTTCCAGCACTGTGTCTCAGAGACAGGAAAACCAATATAAATATGTTAAAAGATAACAATTGAAACAAATTAAATTTGGCCATTTATTTGATCAAATAATGATTTTTTTTAAATTAGGCATCACTAAGAAAGACAGATTTGAGAGCTCTCCCTAGCCACACGAGCAGTGTGATTTTACAAACTCAAAATGGAAATCAAGTAGAGAAATCAATCTTTTGACAAGATGCAAACGTTTGCCTACTTAGCATGCTGTCAGGAGATGTTTACATTGGAAGGGCATGATTTGATCGGTTGACTACTGTCATGCTTGGCTGTTCGTGACTAAAACTTGGTTGTTTGATACAAAATCATGTTTCCAAATTATTTTTCCATTTGTTTGATTACTAATTCCAATTATTTTTGTGTAAGAACTTAAAATATAGCGATAATTCACGGTCAAGGGTTTTCTAATTATTTAAGTTGACTTCTGAGGCTTACTTATCTGTTATTCTTGCTTCAGGTGACAAACCAGCACTTAATCTCAATGCAATTGCAGAAATAAAGAAGGTATTTTTCAAGTTTCTGCTTATGCTTTGCTTGTTGTGTATCTTGGGCCAAAGTATGTTACAAAACAGAATAAATTAGAGAGGAAAAAAAGCAAAACCCTGCAATGTCATAGAGAAAAGGACACATGCAATGGTGTTATTAATATAACCAATACACTGCAGAAGCCACATTAGAAATCC
This sequence comes from Dasyprocta punctata, assembly GCA_004363535.1. Taxonomy (NCBI): domain Eukaryota; kingdom Metazoa; phylum Chordata; class Mammalia; order Rodentia; family Dasyproctidae; genus Dasyprocta; species Dasyprocta punctata. The sequence continues at coordinate 21,984 of RJWM01030581.1, forward strand.
TGAATTACTGTAGATCTTTACTTTTGGTAGAATAACTTACCTTGAAGGAGATTAAATAAAGAAGCAATAATTGTCCTAAAATATCACAAGAGGTATTAGTATTTAGATATAGGCATTACTTCACCTTTCAAGTAGAAAGACATAACCTATGTATTAGTCTAATATTTACTTTCAAAATTTTAAAAAATTGGTTTTAACAGATATAAGTTTACAGAAAATTGACATAGAAATTAGAATTCTTACTTATATCTCTCGTTCTTCCTGCTCTCACTTTGTTCTTGTATTAACATCTTCCATTTGTTTGATGCATGTTGCACTCAATGAACAAATAAACATCAGCTGAAGTCCAACTTGCATTAGGATATATTCTGTTGCTTAGAAGAGTGATTTTTGCCAAATGTGTAATGTCTCCTATCTACCATTAAAATATCATATTGAAGAATTCAACTATCCTAAAAATTCCCTTTGTGCCACCTGTTCATCCCTCCTTTTACCACTCCATCTTTAGGCAACCAATTTTCATTTTAATGTCTATAGTTTCGCCTTTCTCAGAATGTCATACATGGGTAACTATAGATTATGTTCTTTCCAGACTACTACCTTTCACTTAGCAATATACATTTAAAATTATTTTATACCATTCTGTGGTTGGATAAGTACATTTACTGCTGGATAATATTCTACTTTATGGATGCATTAGGGTTTTTTAATCTATTCACCTACTGAAGGGTATCTTAGTTGTTTATAGTTTTGTAAATTATAAACAAATCAGCCATAAATATGTATGTGCATGTTTTTAACACGGAAGTTTTTCATTCATTTGTGGATATCTAGTAGAGTGATGGAATGATTCTGTGATAAAGAAAGTTAAAGTTTATGAGAAAATGCTCAAGCTTCTTTCAAAGAGATTGTCCAATATTACCTTCCAACTAACAATTAATGAAAAAAGTGTTGTTCCATATTCTCATTCAAAAATGGTACAATAAGTATTTTAGGTTTGGTCATTCAGGTATATTCACAGTGACATGTTATTGTTGTAACATTTAGTTTAACTTTTTAAAATTCCCTATGTTCCATTAAGTGTGATTTTCTTTCATTTTTTTAAAGTAGAGATTATGATTCTTAAATGTTTTACTCTTACTAAATTGTGTTACTTCTACATGGGATCTAATACTTATAAAGGGTACTATTCAGTGAAGGTCCTAAGTCTGATTGACAAAATACTATTTTAGATGCAATCTCTCCTTTTGTTTAAATACTATATTTACATAGTGATTTCAAAATACACATTTTTC
>RJWM01030582.1:0-23169 GCA_004363535.1 Dasyprocta punctata
ACCCCAGTAAGAAAAATATGATTGCATACAATTTTTATTTTATTATTTTATTTCATTTCATTATCTCAGCAGTAAAATGAAGAGATTAAGAAAAAACACTTTGAATGTACAAAAGTCCTTTATTAATATTTCACTCACAAAATAAACATGATTGCATTTATTATTTCTGTTTCTTTGCATTTTGTTTCTTACTTCCTTCTGATACTCATTGATCATTTCCATTTTTCATTATTCCTCTCACTTACTAATTATCTTTCTTAGTAAATAAAATGATTAAACTAGTCTTAAATTTGACCCACATATGCTTCACTTTCTTAAAGTCAGATAATCTTCTATTAGGAGAAAAATAACTTTTTAGTTTCCTATTTGTCAAACTTTCAACTGTATCAATTTGCCTTAGTCATAAATAATGCTGCAGGTATTATTAGGAACATACTTCTGAGTATGCTAAATTTAGAATATTTAGCTTCTCAGAAGGACCCTTACTATTTAAAAAGTTATACACATTAAAATTATGCTAGAAATTGCAATATTAGATTCTTTTACCTCACAATAAACAGTACCAAAAGTATACTTTCACAGAAAGTGTGCTTTATAACTGTGGGTCCTATATTCTTAATTTTCTGCTGTATTCTAAATCAACCTTAAAGTGTTTCCCTTTTCTGTTAATTTTTGTAATCTTAACTTCACTTACAATTTTTAATGTAAATGAGAACATTTCTGCTTGAGAATCTTAAAGCAAAAGACATGGCCTGCAACCAAACGCTGGTGATGAAAAACATAAGCAAAGAAACCAACCAAAATCCGAAACACAAAACCTTCCCTTCTGTATCATGATGCTCTTTCCAACACTTAAAGAAAAAAACTAGCACCTGTGCAAGAAAGAGAACCTTTATTTTAATAATCATATTTTAAGAAAAATAAATGATCTTGAAAGATTATATGGCCTCCACAGACATGTTAGCAGGAAAAGAAAAATGCTCTTGTCATAATGGACCCTATGCTGACTATTCATTCACTTAGCCATTTGAACGCAAATCTAAAATTGGTTTTAATATCTAGAAGAGTTTCTAGAATAGTCCAACATGCATCCACCCTGTTATCCTTTCTGTATGTCGCTTGTCCTCTCATTCAGTCTGCCAAGTTCACCACTACTCTCCCGAAAGCAGTCAATTAGGTAATGGAATAAATCTCCTCGGGGTCAGTACCTCCTGTCCAGTTAGTTTCTCCTTGAGCCCTTCTTCCATTTGTGCCTTCTGTTCACCTTTGCACCACCACAATGGACTCCTTCCCCAGAATGTACTCAAAGCATTTTCAAGGCACCATCTTCATCCTCCTTTAATTCCCCAACCATCACGTTTATCATTTCCAGTCAGCTGAATATGAACACATTTTACTTTTCCAGAAAGTTAGGCAAGATGGAGTACTCATACAAATAGCCCATTAGTGCAGACTCAATCTCTTTATGCAGACGATTGATTGTAATCTGTTAGACCCTCAAATTGCTTAAATTGACATTAGCTATAAACAATACAGGATTTTCTTTTGCTTACTGACCAGTGCCAATAAAGCCAAAGTCCAGATCTCATTCATTACATGTATCAATTACTTATATTCTGTTTTTAAAAACATTTTATTATCCCAAATTTATGCATATATTTCATATGTGTTGCTGTGCTATTTGCCTGTTCTTAATTTTAATATATAGTTATTTCTCATGCATTTGTATATTTAAAAGCACAGCCCACCTGAAGAAGAGATTTCAACTTAAAGCTATTAATAAGTAACGAAGTGAGCAGAAAGTAATAATTTGAAGAATCAGACTTCTGAAAACCATTTATGCTTCCTTTTGCTTCATTTTTTTCCTCTTATCTGCTCAGAACTTATTTTGACACTAAACCAAGGTAAAAAATATTTTACAACAAATTACTATTAATATTTTAAAAGTTATTAGGGTGTAAACTTTAATGCAATGTTTCTTATATCACTAAAAAATTTTTTTTTCAGCACCAGGGATCAAACTCACAGCCTCACACCTACCAGACAGGGACTTAAGCCACTGAGCCAAACCTCCAGTCCTGTTTTTTTTGAGGCAGGGTTGCACTATGTAGCTCAGGCTGGCCCTGCGCTCACATTATAGCCCAAGCTGGCCTAGAACTCACAATGCTCCGCCTACCTCAGCCTCCGGAGTGCTGGGATTAAAGGCGTGCACCACCACGCCCAGCTATATCACTAAATTTTGATTGAATGTTAAAAATTACTACCACACAAAACTTGTTTTCTTTTTCTTTTTTTTTTTTTTTTTTTAAACAGGGGACTGAACTCAGAGTCTACATGTTGACCTATATCCCTAGCTCTTTTGTCTTTGTGGAGATAAGGTTTAAGTTGTTAAATCTTAATTGCATTAATATTAGTATTGTTTATAATGCTGATAATGTTGACTATGTTTAGAATTGTGTTTAATAATACCAGATGTTGATTGCTCTGGGTATCTTCATAAATGGTACCTCCTATTGTGATGCCCTTTCGATGACTTCTACGGATTCTAACAAAAGCGTAGTTAGATTCTGAGTCATCAGGTCCTGAAAGTACTTTGTGCCAGAGACTGATTCTATTTGATAGCTGTCCCCATATGAACAAACATAGATTACAGTTTATTGTTTTTTGTTGTGTGCTTTTTTAATTTAGCTATTACTAAAGGTAAACTCTTGCAAAATGATAAAACATGCTAAGCAAATATTATGAGCACTATGTAGGGTCTCCTGCCTGCTTGCATAATAGTTGCAATCTAGCAGTCATACTTCTTGATTACTCTTGTTTTCATTACATAGTATCAAGACAGCGATGCAGGATTTTTTATCTTGTCTGTGAGGACATGTTCCATATCTCCTACAGGAGAATACCTAAAAATGAATATAGTACTGAAACCTGCGCATGTTATATTTTTCTTGTACATACCTATGATAAAGCTTAATTTATGAATTAGGAATTAGGTAAGGAAAGAGATTACCAACAGTAACTGATGGTCAAATAGGAAAATTATCAGAGTATACAGTAATAGGTTAAGCAGCATTAAGCTTGCACTGTAGGTCCATTAGGAAGCAAAAGAAGATTAACTTGAACACAAGCACTTTGATAGCACAGCAGAGGATCCTGCAGCACAGACAGCTATTGTGGGGCTCATGGGTAAGTAGTGTACAGAGCCTGGGTACACCAGACAAAAGCGCGATTCACACCCTGTGCAGGGCGACACGCAACTGCGTAAAATCTCACCGCATTACTAAGAATAGTGTGCAATCTCATACTTATGAAATGCTTATTTCTAGAATTTTCTAAATAATATCTTGGAACCACAGTCGACCATGGAAAACAGAAACCACAGAAAGGGGAACCACAAATAAGGAGGGCGTAGTGCATCGTAAGGTACTCCCACTTCTCTGTGTTATAACATTATTATATTCTGCTCACCAAGTGCTCCTATGATAGTTTAAGATGTCCATTGTCTAAGTTAAAATTTGTTTAACTACTCAGTTTTCTATACCAAAATTCCATCTAAATTCATTATTTTCCTCACTTCTAACATTTGTTTTTCTCTGAAGACACCCTGTAGAAGCAGAGATAGTTATCCTTACAAAGAAAACATCAATTGGAAAGATATGAATTTATTATTTTGCTTATACAGTCTGTAAATCATGGCTGTTACAATATGTAACTTGCATTGAAGAGACTTTTAATTATTCAAATTGTAACCTTCCAGGATTCACTTTTTGCCATTTTGTATGTATGAAGTATGCCAAAGGTGGATAATATAAACTAGAATTTTCTATAAGCATACACAAAATCAGAGAGAGAGAGAGAGACTGGTAAGGTAGAGTATATACATACACTAGAGAACAAAACCAGAACCTTAAAAAAAAAAAGCCTCATGTGTACTAGGCAAGTGCTCTACTACTGGGCCACATTAACAGTCCCCCAAACCATATTTTAAATATATTCTATCATCAATAATTCTTACATGAAATACATGATACTGTGTTAACATTTATATCACATTAATTTGATGATTTCATCAAAATTAATTTTACTTGTTTTATTTTTTCAATGTAACAATGAGACAATTTTGGAGTTTGCATTTATAGGCCACAGCATACCTTACTTTGACAGTAAGACTCTAGACAACACACAGTCAGGATATTAACAAGTCTCATGTAACATATTGCAAAGGAGTAGCATTTGAAAAGATTTTCATGTGTTTAAGAAGTGTGCTACATATGTAAATTAATTTGAGCAAATGATACCAACTCTGAGAAACTCAGAGGGACATATACAAATTTATATAATTGTAATTAACGCTTCTCAAGCAAATTAACCCACATCTAATACTACTTGATATGATGTTTTTCTACTCATTATTAATCCAAATTTAGTTAGGATACTACTTGATATGACTTTTTACTACTTATTATTAATCTAAATTTAGTTAGGATACTGCTTTATATGATTTTTCTACTCACCATTAATCTAAGTTTAGTTAGGTTTAAAAATGTATATTTTAAATGTAGATTGGAAGCATGAAGAGCAATTATTTGCTAAAATAAACTAACTCATTCCACTATGAACAATGACAAAATGAAAGTTATAGGCAATTAAGCTCTATGGATGAAATTGCCATCTTTTACGATTTTAACATTACAAATTTTTTGTGTACCTTGAGTAATAATTTTCTTTTCACAATAGAATAATACAAGTCCTTGTCATACAGACATATGGTATCAGGTTAATCTCAGACTTCTTATCTGAGAAGTCTTATGTGAAGCTAAGGAAGTTTCCAAATGGAAATGCTTTCTCAAATACTCCCAGCTAAAATAAACACCCAATAGTAAAATGCATTCATTGAGAAGATGAAATAACTTAAATGTGAAAGTCCTATGTCGCCTGTGCTATAAATATTAACATAAAAGTTTGTGGCATTGAGGGAATTTCTGTTCTGCCTCTCACAACGCATGATCTTTGGGAAAACTGATTTTAACTCGCAGTAACAGAACTCATTAAACAGCTTTGCATCAACAATTTTCTTTCTCAAATCCATTTGAGTTTGCAAGGAAATGTCCCATAGTGCCTTCCACAGAGAAGTCACTTCTCATCTTTTCCAGGAATAAACCCCAGCGAGCTAAAGATCCTATTTATAAGACCTCATCTATAAAGGATTTTGAAAAGAAAGATTTCAAATAGAGAACAGTCTCAGAAGAGGACATCTTTACATTTTAATAGATGTGAAATCACATATGAACATATACTCAGTCCCTCACAGAATTTTCAATTATATGTTTCAATATTTCCCTAAGCCTAATTTATTCAAGTTAATCTAAGTAAACTGATTCTGCTAAATATCATTTTCAGATTTCACATTCTAGAAATATATATTGTTCAAATACTCAATACTAAAAACATGTAAAAAGTTAATAAGTCAGTGAATTAAATGCAATTTAGAATATGGCATAGTAGCAACAAATATAAACAGGGCATCTATATTCTGGACTAAAAGCGTGACTGATTTTCTCTGAAACCGAGGCAACAGCAACCCTATGATTTCTCCAATTTCCAATTTTAGACCACCCCAGGGAGAAAGGTTAGACTTTAAATCATACTAGTAATAAAATTAATGATGTATTTCTGGATTTTATTTTTACCTACTCTTGTAAAGTCCTAATGTCCTTCTAGTCATCCTTTAGTCATCTGACATCTTCTCAGGAATCTGACACCCCCTCCACTGTCATCATCCTTGGTGTCTAATATGTTCTGCTTCATCTCTCCTGGTCCCCTACTGATGTCTACTCATGAAGTTCCTGCTGCCACAGAGCTGATTTCTAGCATCACTGCTGCCACCAACACCTGGCAAGAAGCCAGGATTGCTATTCTTTTGAATCACAGATTAATTTTCTTTCTCAGAGGAGCTATGAAATTCCTTACATTTGAAACATAAAAGATCTAGCAGCACTATAATTTTATTTATTTGTTTATTTATTCTTTTCTTATTGGTATCAGGAATCAAACTCAGGAACTTGTGCTTGACAGGTGGACACTCTGCCAATGAGTTACATCCCCCCCCACCCCGGCCCAGCACTATAATTTTAGAAGAAACACAATTTATATACTAAAATGTAGATTCTTATTCTGTTTTCTCTGAACTCTGACACACAGCATCATAGCTTCTGAGTCCTTTGTCTTACCCTGTAGGAAAAGAGCCTTTCTTTCTGTTATGCACAGCCTCTAACCCACTGGACTCTGGTACAAGAGAATGGGGTTGGAGTAGTAAATGTAGGTCACAGAATCTCACTTTCCAGGACAGTCCAATTCCCACATTCACCCTGATGACTTTTATATAAGACTTTATCAATTTCAGGTTTCGTTACTGGATGAAGCCACAAAATAACCTGCTTTTCTTAAGTATATTTCTCTCCCAAGACAAGACTTTTTCTTTAATGTGAAATGAACTCTAAATGGTACACTCCCACCAATAGGCTGGACTTTTCTGAATTGTATGAAAGCATGAGAAATTCTATATATGAACTACATGAATCAGAAGAAAATTTTTAAAAAGTCAAATTCTGGTTAAAGCCAACATCAACATCAAGGGAAATAATATTACATCCTGGTTAGGTTGGTCAACTTTACCAACTCACTTTTTGCTAAAGATCTGTATTTCACCATAGAACTTTTTCACGGCTATTGTTAAAGTGATTAGATTGGTAGTCAAGTACACAATTTCTCAGTAGCCCCATAATGAGAACTCATAATTAGCAGGACAGGACTTGGCTTTACTCAGTGCTGAACCACTGAAACTTGTAAAGAAACACCAAAGCCTCACCTTTACCTCCAATAATTTGTATTTCACTTTTTCTATAAATTATATTGACCTGAGCCAAAAATACTTCAAAAAGACATTCCTTACCCCCCAGTTAACAATAGTATATGTCATCTGTGGATACAGACACGCACGAGAGAAAAGGTTTAAAACCCCAAGAGGGAAGATTCTACCAACTTCCTCATTATTAATATACTATTCAAACAAGTGGTGTCCTATTTCTCATTTCAAATATCACCAGGGAACTTTTTAATGGTTTTATATATTTTTAAAATGTATTTCAGTTCAGTTTTTTTCTATAGAATTTGAGCAGCATGTACATTTTTAGGGGGCAAAATGGACTCATTTTAGTTACAAAAGAGAGATGGCCTATTTTAAAATAAATGTTGGAAAGCTTACTTTAAAACATTTGGCACTATGTTAAACTGGGCAAAGCATTAAATCATGAAGTTAATTGTGGGTTTTATTTCTTAATGCCACTACTAATATTAGTGTACTTCAAGAGCAAACTCTATGTATAACTTTTGTCACCTCTTTTAAGTTAAATATTTCTCATTAGTTGCCTTTGTGTGAAATTACCTGATTTACATTCATTCATTCATCAAATCAATACTAAACTCTCTTACTATATTTTCCTAACACTCAGCCTCCATATGTGTTTGTGGGGCCCTGCTCAACTGTAGAGGGCACCACTTGCATTTCCAGTTATTGTAGATTCGAGTACATATTGCAGTATTTTTTGGTGGGTGAGAGATAACAGAAGAGCATCCTTTTGAATGAACAGCTATTTCTAAATCATACACATGTGCTACTTTATTACACAATTAATTCATGTTTTCTTCTCTCCTGTAATACTCAGTTCTATCTTCTTCTTCTTTCCCTTCACCTGATGGTACTGCTACACAGAGAAAATACCCAGAATCCCAGTGGCAGGTTATCCTGCCAGTACCCTACATACGCACCTGACTCGTTACTATGTATGAACTATCCTGCTCTTCCCTAAGAAAATAACTTTTTTTGTAATGTAAATCCCATCCTTTAAAACTCCTCAAGATCCCGGAGAGGTGGTGCATGCTTTTAATCCTAGCACTCAGGAGGCTGAGATAGGAGGAGCATTGTGAGTTCCAGGCCGGCTTGGGCTATAATGCAAGTGCAAGGCCAGTCTGAGCTACATAGTGCGACCCTGCCTCAGAAACTAGGGCCAGGAGTTTGGCTCAGTGGCTTAAGCGCCTGTCTGGCAGGTGTGAGGTTATGAGTTTGAGCCCTGGTGCTGCAAAATTAAATAAATAAATAAATACTAAAACTCCTCAAGAATAGACCTCGACAAATTGCTGTATCTGTTCCTTGCATAACTATTACCCTACTTAATAGTGTTCTTATTAACATCCAACACATTAAAATGCATTTTGTATAAAAAGGCAGCTGATCTCACACTGTCTTTAGCCATAGCTTTCATGTCTCCTTACTGTGCCTCCTCCTAAAATTCCTGGAAAGAACCGTTTCTAATTCATCTCCTCTCCTTTCATTCTTTCTTAGTTCCACTTTAATCAAATTTATACCTTTACTACTTCATGGAAACTCAAGAGCAATGACCTCTACATTACTAAAATCAATACTATACTCTTCAAACTGCTAGCTGACCTGTCAGCAGCAGCAAGACAGGTAAAATTGCTCCTTCTTTGATCCAAATTCTTTACTTGGCTCTGAGACAGGAATTTATCCAGTGTCACAGCTTCAATGACATCTGTGTGCTGATGAGTTCAGAAGTCATATCTCCTACATAGTGGAGTTCTTTTTTCATATGTAACTGTGTATATTTGACTGGCTACTTGACATGTCCTCTTGGATGTCCCATACGCATCTAAAACTTCATGTGCTGTGATGATCAATTTTATGTGTCAACTCAACTAAATTTTGGTGTCCAGTTGTTTGGGTAAATGCCAGTCTAGGTATTCCTGTGAAAATAATTTTGGATTAATTAAGTTGTAATCAGTAGACTGAGAATAGAACAAAATGTCCTTATAATATGTGTGGTCCTTATCCAATCATTCAAAATTAGTCTTAAATGATTTAGTAGTAAAAGGTAGAAGTTCTCTGGAGTGGAAGGAATTTTGCCCATGAATGGTTGGCTTGCTCTGAAAATTTTATATTTGTCCACCGTCCACAGCCCTATAGCTAATTTATATTTTCTTTCTGTTTCTTCCCTCTTGCGCACACACTGATAGATAAACATACACTTATTTATTCTACTGAATCTGTTTCTCCAGAGAATACTGATACTTATATCAAAGACAAAAGTTCCTAATCTTTCCCCAAAACTTGCTCTTTGCACAACTTCCACATTCCAGTAGGCAGTCCATTCTTTGTTCAGTTGGACAAAGAAGAAAAAGCAAAATTGACCAGCCAACCAACAAACAAAATATTTTGAGGTCATTCTTGAATACTTTATTTCCTTTATACACTACAATCAATTCATCAGCAAATCTTGCCAACTCTACAATCAAAATGACTTAGACTCTTCACATTATTAATGTTCTGTTGGATTACTGAATTTACTTTCTTACCTGAATCTTCAGTTACAAAATATACCTAGCTTGCACTCAAAAGCAACATAACACATATTAGAAAGAGAAAAAGGCATTCCCATGGATTCAACAATGCCCATTACCATGATTATTATTATGGAAGTTCTGGCTAATATGATCAGACGAAAGAAAGAAATTACAGTGGGAGGAAACTTTGAAAAGTAGTGGTATAAAAATATACTGGTGACATGACTGCACATTTGGAAAGTTCAGGTGATTCTACTAAAAATTAACATGAACTACAATAAGCACAGCACAAGAAGAGGAGAGGTATCTAAAATTTAGAGAATAAAGAGCTGAATTAATTGGAAAAGACTATGACCAAGGCTACTAGAACCAGGCCAGCCCAGAAGCTTCCAGAATTTTCATGTCAGCTCTTCATACACAGGCTTTAGTGAACTGATCCACATCTCCATGTTGATTCTGGCTCTGGTCTAACTACAAACAGAATAAGCTACTGGCTCACAGCTTAGTTATTGTCTACACAAAATGAACACTATCAGTAAGGGGTCACTATATAGGTTTGAATATCCTGCACAAATAGTACCAGGAAGGGACCAGTATATAGGTACGAATATCTTGCACAAACATCATCTGAAATTCCAGGCATACTCAGCCGTGAAATAGGGAACTAAAAAAAGTGGATTGTCTTCTGAGTTTTCTCAAACTTGAACCTACTTTGTCACTTACTTCTGTGACTGGGTTAAAAATGCTATCTATTTGACAGTCACTGGGCAGGCCTTTCCACAGCAACATGTGCTAAAGTGAAATCCAACTGAAAAACAACGAAATATAGTTTCAGGTTGGGAGGTCACTATACAGCCTAATTCACTTAACATTCCCAGTATATATTCAGAACTGACTTTGTATTTAGTGTTTTGCTTGCAGATGAGTATAACAATTAGTTTTGAAGTTAAAGAAATAGTATAATTCTAGAACCAAAATGCTACTGTATCAAAAACTAATTGTCAGTACTCTCACATACTTTGACTATTAAAATAAAGGTGAATATACATATATTTACGTAGCATATCATCTACAGAATCTTACTTACTTTTAACTGACACTGAATCAAGAGCCTTACTTTAGCACCAATATTTGCAAACTCTACTTGTGGTGTGCATACATATATGTCATGCAAGTGGCAAGGACCAAGACTTGCAGGACTATCATTTTACATATTAGCAGAAAATTAAGTGAAGGTCATATATTGGAGAAGTGCAGTCAACAGAACTCTTGTGAGAGGAAGGTGCAATTAAGTTTCTGGACCCGTGCACTTGGCACATTATCGCCTATTCAACTTTTGGCATTCAGCCCTTAATGGACTTTTTAATTAATACAGACCTTGTTACTTCCCATTTCACTTGACCAGAGATCATATGCTCAAGGATAGACTTTAGAGATTAACCCTTTAGAAACTAGTATAGGTAGCCATCAATGTACAAGGAAACAGATGCCAAAGATACATATGGAAGCAACTGACAGTGAAATATCTGGTCTGTGATGAGGCCACAAATTTTCTTTTTGAGCCAGGACTTGTACGGAACTTGCATGCAGTCAGCAAAACCAGATATTGATAATAAAATAATAAAATAATGAGATGGACCAAAGCACAGCCAGATGAACAAGTACAGAGACATCATTATTAAGACAGAAAAAGGGAGAGAGAGAGAGGGAGGGATGAACAGAAATTGGAGAAAAATGAAACCTCTCTTAGCAGGAAAATAGGTGGATAAGAATAGAACCACCACAAGATCACAGAGCACAGAGGGTTAAAAACTAGGTAAGGGCACCAGGAATGCTAAGATATGAGAAAATGATGACGGCTCCTATGACAAAGAAGGCTCAGACTTGCTCTTGGCAATATCACTGTAGAGAAATCTATCCTGAAGAGAGCAAGTATGGGTTATCAATTGAAGTCTCAGTATTTTGGGTCAATAGCAATTTCCTCCTAGTTCAATTCCTGGGGACAGTTAACATCTTGAGACTTGGGCAATTTGGCCTTCCAGCTCAATCTCTGAGACATAACTGGCCTAGAGTGTCGCAGTGTTCAGTATTTTTCCTTCAGATTTTTCTCCCTTTGGATTTATAAAGGCAAAGCTAATTTTATTGTATTTTCTTAGACAGAACCTATAAGAGTGTCTGGCACAACGTCACAGGTATTAATAAATGCTATTTGATATTTTGCATATATCAGCTTCGAAAATAGTCATATTTGTGCAAATAAAAGCTTCTCAAAAGAGGAATTATATACTCCTGTGCTATATGTTTCAGTGTCTGTATAGTGTAGACTTTAATGGCATTAATTGGTCAGCTACTGTGTGTCAGGAACTATAAAATGAATGAGCCTGGGCCTGCACCACAGTAAGAGAGACCTATAATCCGAATAGAAATGTGAAGATGTATACCTAAACCCTGCCGTGTACTTTTTTGTGTAATTTTGGCAAGTCACTTTATTTGCTTTAGAGTAGATTTATTCATCTCTGCAGTGATAGGGCAATTATTTGTAAAGTCTATTTAGTTTGAAATAAGAGAGTAAAAATACTACATATTTACAATTTTGGACATGTTAATTGTACACCAACCATCCAGATAGAACCTTGATAAGTTTGGCATAAAACAAGTTTGCATTAATGGGAGGAGAAAGCTTAAGGCTCTTTCTCAGAATAAAATGTGCATTTCTAACTGAATCAGAAGTACATACTTCAAGTTATAACACTACATCACTTAATCGGAAGTCCACTGTCAAATTATTAAGGCTATATTCACAATGCCAAAGACAATAGTTATGAAACACACCTATGATTACAAAAAAACAAAAACAAAAACAAAAACAAAAAAAACAACAACAAAGATGCCACACATAGAATTACATTCCTTAAGACAAAACCAAATGATTAAACACAGGCAGCCAGGAATTAAACCTGGTAACTAATAAGCTTAAGCTTTCACCACCCATAACTGCTTCTAAATTGAAACTTAGGGGTAGAAACCTACATCTGGTCTTTACTCAAAAACTGTACTTTTCAAAATTGCCTTCATATGTGATCTGGAAAACTCTATTCTTGTTGATCAATCAGCATTTCATTCATAACCAACAGATGCGGCAGCTTTTGCATAGTCATGATGATAAACAAAGGAAAACACAGTTAAAGCAATCTAATGAATTTTTCAAATTTGAAATATATTTTTGTTAACTGGATACTTTGTTCTGATCATGAAAGTAACATTTTTTTATTGTAGACCATTTAAAAAATACAGAAAAATAAAGGAAGAAATTTAATTTACACGAGCCTTCCTACACAGAGATAACTTACTTCAGTGTCTCACTATTGTAAGGACTTCGTCACTGCTGATTTCTTGACATTCACATTCAAAGGCATAAATTTTACTTATTTAGAGCTGCTCTTACTGTTTTTCTTTTGTTTCTCTTATATAACTGAAGAGTTGACTGTCACACACAGCCTCGGAGAGTAACATTGAGGAGCAAAGATTTTTGGTGAGGGCTTTTGGCAATCTCCAAGTAAGACTACAGAAAATAGTCTCTTCTTCATGTGACCTTCTCCTGACCTAATTAGTTGTGCTGGGCATGGGAAGACTCCATGACTCAGCTTTGCGACCACAGAAAATGGGATGTGATCCTGTTGCTTACAAAGAAACAGCTCAGAAAGGGAAATTTCATGAGAAGGAAAACCTGATGACATTAGGATTTTGAGGGCGATTATAGTATTAAAATAAATGAATTAATAATCAGGAGTTGTTAGAAGAATAGGGATTCTTTATTGAAGTCCTCTAGCTGTACCCTGGAAATAGCCATGAATTTTATTTACTCTGAGTGAGCAGACATATCTTGGTTTTAGAAAACTCATTTCACCTCCAAATAACACTTAAATGTCTCATTTCTCTTAAATAATATGCGAAGGGAAAAATATGAGAGAAGTCCTGCCAATATATCAAGTAGACAGATAGAGTAATCCATGTACTTATTCTCCATTGAATACATCAAAAGTAGCTTAGACCTATGCCAAGGAAAATCCCTAATATAGTCACCCAGAGTCACTTCTAAGGAAATAAAAATTTCATCCCTGACTAATAATGCTGCAAGGATGTAGATGAAATTGCAATTCAAGACTTGTTGTGCAGAATTCTTTCCACTCCTACAGGGATTATGCTGCAAGAATTCAGATGAAAATGTTATTCAAAACTTATTATGAAGAATTCTGATCAAATTTAAATTTCAATGAACCTACAAGTACACACCTGCCTTTACAGAGTGATATATTGTTTTTCAAAATCTGCCTTTTATTTCATCACAACACTTAAAGAAAATTTATTCTCCATAAATGT
This sequence comes from Dasyprocta punctata, assembly GCA_004363535.1. Taxonomy (NCBI): domain Eukaryota; kingdom Metazoa; phylum Chordata; class Mammalia; order Rodentia; family Dasyproctidae; genus Dasyprocta; species Dasyprocta punctata. The sequence goes on from RJWM01030582.1 coordinate 13,798, forward strand.
AGAATTTACATTTTAATTAATAGTTGGCCAGGAGTTATATAAAAATTATACTATGACCTGTTTTAATTTCCTCCTATGTACTAATAAAATCTTTATAGAGATAGTCATTTGTTATGTAGTCATTTGTTCAATGCAGGAACAGCTTTCTATAAACAATTTAATATGGATGGCATCTGTGTGCCTCTCTTCTCAAGCCTTCACTAGTTCCTGATAATCTCTTTCATTTGAAACTTTAGTGATCTGACTTGTAATGAGTTTTTATGTAGAATAAAATGTCATTTAACATTTTAATTATTTTACTGCTAAAGCCAAGGAACCATGAATAGTTCATAGTACATGCTCAGGTAAATGTACAGTGAGATTCAATAAACGTCTAAAAAGTAAGTAGCTATACCTGCTGATGAATAAACCAGCAAAAATGATACTGTATATTGACAAGAATCAGAGTAATAGGTAAGAAACAAAACTATCCACCCTACAGAATTACTACAACCTAAGCCACGGAGGGTAAACAACGTAAGCAATGGAAGGTGTGAACAATGTAAGAACGAGTGTCTGTTCTCAGGATTTGACTCCACAGCCTGATTTAACTTGACATCACCATTCCAGGAAACTTCCCCAAGAAGACTGTGGTTGCAAATAACTTATTACTCCAATAACTTCCTAAAAAATATCATTTAAATAATAATTTAATTGTATTTCAATATAGTGTTAGAAGGTTTATCTATCATCCACAAAGAACTGGGTTTGATTCCAAGTATGGGGTGGGGGGAATGAATTGATAATTTAATCACAAAGACCAAAATATTTACCTTCCCATGTCAACCAAGTCTAAGCTATCAAACAGAAAATCTTAAAATTTGTGCCTACCCACAATCAAGATCAGTCATAAAATTATTTCTAAATTACATTTGAAAATTTTATAAGTATTCCAATCTTTCCCATTCAAGACTCTACTGAGATTCTAAGAACATAACATGCTACTTTGCCATGGTGAGAAAATACACCTGTTTCCCCCAATCAAGTAGATTTGATGAGAGTTTTGAGCAGCAATCTTTCAAAATAGAGAATAAAGTGAGTATTTTTGTGTATACTTTCTTTTTGATTGAAGACCTTGAGATTTGAAATGTGAAAGTTTTAGGTTAAATATGATTAAATACAAAATAAGCAAAGAAAATCATAAATTGGAAGACTAATTGATCTAACTTCATATCAAAATGCTAATGTAATAACCATTATAGAATTAGGCTGTGACTTTAAAATTATGACAACTTGCTTATAAATTTGTATTTTAATACAGAAAAGGAACTGAAAATATATTTTCACTAAGAGTTATTTACTATAGGATTATATAAATGAACAAATATGTTAATATTTTGGGAAAGTAAAGATTTCAATTAACGCAAGGGATACAAATTTAAATACATGGGACTGAGAAAAACATTATCGAGTTTAAGCTAAAATGTTAAAATTAAATTAAAAGTACATTTTATATATATATATATATATATATATATACAACCTTAAATCTTGTTTTCAAAAATATTATTTTTGATTATGATTGATTACACGCAACTACACAAACCAAGGGCTGTTTTGATGAAAGGGCTAATTCCCTGCAAGCTTGGAATCGTGACTTATACTAGAACATCAAATGTCCAGAGAAAATAAGAAAGTAAGAGAACATGCAAGAGAAACAGAGAGAGAGAGAGAAGAGAAAAGAGGATAGATACAATTTGTTATGAGCATACTGTTTTAATATAATGACAGTTAAAGTGAAAGGAAAAAAGTCATTATCTGATTTTCTTCAAAGGAAATGCATTTTTGCCATCTCATATGTCATCTCCCTTTACTACAAAATGTGAGGTAGGGCCAGGAGTTTGGCTCAGTGGCCTAAGTGCCTGCCTGGCAGGCGTGAGGTTGTGAGTTCGATTCCCAGTGCCAAAAAACAACAACAACAACAACAACAAAAAAGTCAGGTAATAAATATGAATTATAGAAATATGAAATTATCACTCTTTGTTAAAATCCAATTTACAACTCAACTTGTGTAAATGTTGCAAACAAATATTCTAAATACTGCAAATAGTTCTTGGAGAACAGTATGATGCTGAAGTAAATAATGTAATAACCATTCCATGTGATAGCCATTCATTCTGGAGTAAGATAGAATCTCAGGGTTGTTTTAACTTGTATTTATATAATGGCCAGAGATGTTTTAACATTTTTTCATGTGTTTCTTAGCCATTCGTACTTCTGTCATTTAAGAGATTTTGCCGGCTGCAGGACACACTTCTTCAATGGAGAGATCTGATGGTCTCTGCTTTAACCAAGTGTTCGGACATAATTCCTGAATGAATCAATGTGCCGGCCAAATGTGCCTGTTGAGGTGATACAATATGAGGTATACAAAATAACTTCAGAACTATTCTAGGAAAAGTCATGAAGAATTTAGTACTAGTTAAGGCCTTAAACTCAACTCCTAGAATATAGTTTTTACTGGATATTTGAGGAGAGGAAGCAACACAAGTGAGCAAAATCAAATTTTAAATAGGCATATTCTCCAGGACAGAATCATTGCTCATTAAAGGCAGGAAACAAACACACACACACACACACACACACACACACACACACACACAAAGTATGATACAACCCAGTGTAATGTGTGAAATGTGAACGCAGACGCACACATAAAAATCTAAAAATAAGTCATCATATCTCCAAATTTTAAAGTAACAAAATATCATATACAAAGAAAAGCAAATATGCAAAATACTACCAATTCTGCTCCTATTTATTTTTTCTTAGTACATATTAGCACTACATAATGACTAGTTCTCCATGGGAAGTTTGTTTGTGTACATGACATATCTTAAGTTTTTAAATTCTCTTCCATTCCCTTACCTCTGCCCTCCCTCTATCTCTTAGTTCCCCTCCCATTTGTTAAAGACCTACCTCCCTATATCTCATTCTTTTATTGTGTTCTTTAGTTATATTTTGGGTTTCTCATAAAACAGAAATGATACAATATCTAAGCTTTTGTGTCTGATTTATTTACCTTAATATCATGGTCCCAAGGTAGATCCATTTTCCTATAGATGACGCAAGATTTCTCTTTATGGCAGAGTAGCACACCATTGTACATAAATGGTACATTTTCTTTATTCATCTGTTAATGGACATATAGCCTACCTCCAAGATTTAGTTATCATAAATATTGCTGCAAACATAGGTATGCATGCATTACTATAATACAATATCTTTAATACTTTCAAGATAGTACCTAGAAGAGGAATAGCTGGGTCAGCTTGAATTTCTAGTTTTAGTTTTTGGAGGCAATTCCTTACTGATTTCCATAATGTCAGTACTAGTTTACATTCCCATCAGCAATGTAGAAGTTTTCTTTCCCAGTCCACGTAAATCTTGCTAGCATTTGTTATGATTTTTAATTTTATGATAGCCATTCATTCTGGAGTAAGACAGAATCACAGGGTTGTTTTAATTTGTATTTATATAATGGCCAGAGATGTTTAAACATTTTTTCATGTGTTTCTTAGTCATTTGTACTTCTGAGAATTGTCCGTTCACTTCACTTACTCACTTTATGATTGCATCTTCTATTTTAGGGATCTAAATTTTGAGTTCCTTTCTGGGAATAGCTGGCAAAATATTTTTGTCATTTTATAGTCTGTCTCTTCAGTCCATTGTTTCCTTTCCTGTGCATAAGATTTTTAATTTGATATGATCCTATTTGTTGATTCTCAGCACTATTCTCTGTGTAAACAGGGTTCTGTTAAAAAGTCCTTGCCTATATTTATGCCTTCAAGAGTTTTACTATTTTTCTTTCCAGTAAATTGCATGCTTATTTTTTAGCATTTAAATCTTTGATTCTGTTTGATTTTGTGCAGTACCTGGTGAAATATATGGATTTACATTCCATCTTCTCCATGTGTACAGCCAATGTTTCCAGCACCAATTGTTAAAGAAATTATGTTTCTTCCAGTATATACTTTTGCATTCTTTGTGAAAAATCCTGATAGCTGAATGTGTCTGGGGTTGTTTCTGCATTCCCTATTTTATTCCATTGATCACATATCTGATTTTGTGCCAGTACCATGCTGCTTTTATTACTGTAGTTTTATAATGTAATTTGAAATTTGAGACTATGATGCCTCCTGCTTTGATCTTGTAGCCCAGGATTGTTTTTGCTATTCTGAGTCTCTTCTGCTTCCTTATGAATTTTAGGACTGTATTCTCTAGTGCTGTGAGACATGCTACTGTTATTTTGATTGGAATTGCATTAAATTTGTGTATCAGTTTTAGAAGTGTGGCAATTTTGACTATGTTAGTTCTGCCTATCCAGGAACAGCGGATATCATTCCTCCTTTCTAATGTCCTCTTCAATTTTCTTTTTCTGAGTGCTGAAGATTCTGTTGTAGTGGCCTTTCATTTCCTTGTTTAGATTAATATTTAATTTTTCTTAATGCTATTGTGAATTGTATTGTTTCCTAATTTCATTCTCAGTGAGTTCATTATTGGTATATAGGAATGTACTGATTTGTGTTTGTTGATTTTGTATTATTCTACATTGCTAAATTTGTTTATTCACTGTAGGAGTCTGCTGATGAAATCTTTGGATTTTCCAGTGTAGAAGATTGTGTCATCTGCAAAAAATTATAATTTGATTTATTCTTTTCCTATTCATAGCCCTTTTATTTTTTCTCTTGCTTGATTGTTCCAGCTAATCACTGGATTACTATGTTGAACAGAAGTGGTAATATTGCACCTCCTTGTCTTATTCCTGAGTTTACAGTAAAAACTTTCAGTTTCTTATGATTTAATGTAATGTTGGTACTATGTTTGTAAAAAATGGTTTTAATCAAATTGTGATAACATGCTTCAATACCTTTCTTTAGGGGTTTTTATAATGAATGGATTTTGAATTTTGTCAAATGCTTTTTCTGAGTCTACCTAGATGATCTTGTGATTTTTGTCTTTGTATCAGTTTGTATGATGTACTATATTTATAGAGTTGCATAAAATGAACAATAACTGCATCTTTAGGTTGAATCCTACTTGATCTTTTTGATAATTTTTTGCATTCTACTTGCTAGTTACTTGTTCAGAATCTTTACACATATCTTCATTATAGACATTGGCCTGCAGTTGTCTTTTTGTTGTATCATTTTTTTAAATTTTGGAATCAGGATAATGCCACTTTCCAGGAATGATTTTGGGACTACTCCTCTTTCAATTTTATTAAAAATTTTGAGAAGTAATGATATTCAGTATTTCCTGAAGTTCTTTTAGAATTCACTGGTAAAGGCATCAGGACTTGGGTTTTTCATACCTGAAAGGTTTTATATTACTGCCTGAATTACAATGCCTGTTACTGGATTATTTGATTTTTTAATGTCCTTTGGATTCACTTTTATAAATTCATATGTACCTAGGAATCCATTTCTTCTGAATTCTCTAGTATTTTGAATTATTTGCTAATAATTTCCTGGATTTCAGCTGTACCCATTGTGATTTCACCATTTTCATTTCCAATCACTTTGATTTTACTCTTTTCTTCTCTTTTTGGTAAAATTGGCTAAGGGTTTATCTGTTTTTAAATTGCTAATTTTCTCTCTATATATATATATAAACATACATATATACGTATATGTTTTCAGTATATGCAGTTTACAGTCATTTTGGGGAGTGGAAATATGTACATATTTTTGATTCCTTGATTCTTTTTATTTATTTAATCTCAAGTTCATTAATTTCTGCTCTGATGTTTATAACTTCCTTCCTTGTTCTACACATGAATTTGAATTGTTCTTTTTTGGGGTGGGATTTGAGGTACATCACACCTCAGAATAAGGACATTCAGAGTCACAAAATTTCCTTTTAGGAATGGCTTTCATTTTATCTCACAATTTCTGGTGTGTTGTACTGAAACTATCATTTGATTCTATTAATTTTTTCCATGATTTCTTATTTGACCCACTGATGATTCAAAAGTCTATTGCTCAATTTCCATGCATTTTCATGGTTTCTTTTGCCATTCAATTCTAGTTCCATTGTACTTGATCTAATAATATACATGGGATATTTCTATTGTTTTGCACTTACTTTAGTACACTTTACTGAAAAAAAATATGCTTTATTGGCTAATTCCGTGGTCTATTTTGGAAAGTTCCATGTGGTGATTGAAAAAATGTCTATTTTGTTGTATACTAGAGAAACACTATAGATATCTATTAAGTCTCTTTGTTTGAAGGTTTAAGTGAACTCTGATTTTTCTATGTTAATTTTTCAGCTACTTGATCTATTTGTGCCAATAAACTGTTGAGCCTCCCCCACTATAACTCTGTTTATGTGCATCTGATTTTTTATATTCTGCATTATTTGTCTTACAGGTTGAGTGTGCTGGTGTTCAGTATATTCATATTTAAAATTTTTATTCTTCCTTTTAAATTGTTCCCTTAACCTTCCTTGACTCTTTTCACCACTTTTGGTTTGAAATACACTTTGTCTGAAAATAGGCTACTCCTGTTTGTGTTCAGGTTTGCACTGCATGGAATATTGTTTTCTATCCTTTAATTTCTAGCCTATGAAATTCTTTTTGCATTAAATATATTTCTTGAATACACATTATCATTAGATTTTGTTTCTTAATCCATCCTGTCAATCTACATGCTTTGACTGAGGAATTGAGCCTATTCACATAGAGAATTATTACTCAAAAGCACTGACTTATTACTGCTGTTGCATTATTTTTCTGTTCTTGATTCCTTTTTTACCTTCTCATTCTATTCAAGTGCTCACCCTACCTAGGCTATTTATCATATTAAATCTTTTGGCATGCTAGTTTCATTGTCTTTTTGTAGGATACCCTTGAGAAATTTTGCAGGTACTGTTTTGGTGGTCATAAATTTCTTCAGGTGATCTTTGTCATGAAAATATCTTACTTCTCCATTAACTTTGATAGATAATGATGGAATGCATGGTAGTTGTTTTCTTATAAGGTTGGAAATATTTCACTCAAAGTTTTTCTGGCCTTTAAGTTTTGTGTTGAGAAGTCTGCTGTGATTTTAATGAGCTTAATATTATAAGCAACTCATTGTTCTTCTCTAACAGATTTTAAAATTTGGTCCTTATCTTAGACATCTGTAATTTAACTACGATTTGTCCTGAGAAGGTTCTTTTCTGATTATGGTCATTTGGGATTCTATATGCCTCATTTATTTCTATGTCAAATTCTTTCCCCATATTTTGAAAGTTTTCTTCTAGTATTTTTGTAAACAGATTATTTATATCTTTTGTGCTGTCTTCTGATTTTTCACTAATTCTAATTAATGTTAGATTATTACTGTTTGAGTTACTTAGTAGCTATTTAACCCATTTTTCATTTTCTTTTGTTGTTTTAAAGGTATCTCTAAATTCTTGGTCACCAATATAGGCCCTGTCTTCTAGTTCTGACATGCTATCCCCACATTGCTCACTATTACTCTCTATACTTTCAATAGAATTTTTAATCTCCTGATTTTCTTTCTGATATCTTTCCATGGACATTAATTCTTTGCTGAACTGTTAATTCTTATTTTGTATCATTTTGTTCAGATCAACCAGTTTTGTATCAGCATCTTCTGAAAACTTGCTGATAGTTCTGCTTATGAAGTGCATTATCTGTTTAATTATGCCTTCTTCGATCTTGTAGAGCACATTATTGATATGCTTTTAAATTTGCTGTTATTCTTTTGAATACTTTAGATGTACAGCTTTTGCTTTCCTCCTCCTTCATAGCCCATGTAGCAGCTGTAGGGGAGTTAGAAGCTCTTAGATGCAGTTTGTTGCTTTGTCTTCTCATGCTTCTGTTTTGGGTGGTGCCCAGAAATGTGCATTGATTATAGAAGACTTCGTTGCCAGTATGGAGACTTTGTTTAGGTAGTACCTGCTTTTCAGTAATTCATTCTGGCTATTGTTCACTATAGGCTTTTGTCTCTGTCCCTATATCAAATTGCCTCCATTTATTTAGGAATGGAGCCTACAATGTATTTGGCCGAGCACCAAGTTCTTCAGGAAAGGGCCAAAGTATTGGTAATGACAAAAAGTCAATCCAGATATTGGCATACAGAACGCCAATGAATAGCAACAACTATCCCACTTTGTCATAGCTTTGGCAATACCAAAAAAGTCAGCAACAATAATAGCATCAAAGAGAAACCAAAGACACACCCTAAGAACTAATAATATACCAACTTTAACCACAAAAAGAGATCTAAAATTACAATATAACCACTAAGCTAATCCAAATATTGACCTATAGTAAATATATACTAAAGGCAACAACTATATCTCCACAAAGAGGCAAATAGTATTTGACACCATTAGCATATAGCTATCTAAAGATTTGAAAAGTTTAATGGATAAACTAGAGTAGTTAAAGAAGGTGGAGAATGAACATATGAAGAGAAGTAAAATTTTAAAAATCAACTAACAGATGAGGAGAGAAAAGGAAGATAAATGATGCTACTGAGGAGTAAAAGCAAATTCCTACTGTAAGATAAATGAACAGAAATTAACAAACATGAAAAAGAAAAAAATAGACAGCAAAATACAAAGAAAAAAAGAAAAATAAGGAGGAAAAACATGTTAAAGGTATAAAGGGCAAAAAAAGGAAAAAGAATAAATGAAAAAGGAGAAAAAAATCCCCCCCCAAAAAAAAACTGAAGGAAAAAGAAAAAATGAGTTAAAAAAATTCCTCTGTCCTCTGTATTTTTTAATGAACTGTTTCTTTCCACTATTGGTAGTCTTGGATCCAGCAAGTTACAATTATCTCTGCCATGTTCCATGGCCTGTGACTGTGCGAGCCCCCTTACTTCGGCAGAGGCCACTCTACCCCACATCCCAGACTGTGACAACTGTCCAAGCCGAGAAGCGCCCTCTCACTGGTAGATGGGGAAAGCAAGCCAGCCGCAAGCCCCTGAGGCACACAGGTTGGACTTCATGGCAGGACTTTCAGATCCAGTTGACTCTGAAAGCCGTATTTGCTGAACCTTGTTTATCACTATGGAGAGTACAGCCCAAGTCCTTGTTGGCCTCGGCTTACACTTCCAGCACTGAAACATGTTTTATACTTCGGTGGAATTAAAAAAATCTTCCTTGAACTTATTACAGCATCTGTCTTCTGTGAGATACACAGTCAGTTATTCTTTGCTTAGTTTATTATTAATAATTGTTACAGCCTTATTTTTCTGAAATGCCCCTATGTCTTCATTATAGCATATTGCTCAGTTACTTATTTGAACAGAGGAACTGTTGAACATCTTTGCTTCCCTAAGGTGCCCCACCTCTTCAATTGATCAATGAGTGGTT
>RJWM01030583.1:0-23270 GCA_004363535.1 Dasyprocta punctata
AATTTTATAAGAAAATAACAGCAGTTAATACACTGTATATCATTATCTTTAAAGTAGTTACTCAGAGTACAAGACACAGACAAAAAAGATTCTGTCTTACAAAAAAGAAACAGAATGTGCTGCTATAAACATGGGTGCACATACATCGCTATGGTATGATGTTCTTTAATTATTTTGGGATGATACCCAGAAGGGGACTAGCTGGGCTGAATAGAACCTCTAATCCTAACTTTTTGAGGAATCTCCACACTGATTTCCACAGTGGTAGCAGCAGTCTGTATTCCCATCAACAGTGAAGAAATGTTCCTTTTTCCTCACAGCCCCGCCAGCATTTGTTAAATCTTAGGAACAACCCAAATGCCCATCAACCAAGGAATGGATAAAAAAGATGTGGTCTTTTTATACAATGGAGTACTACTCAGCCATAAAGAAGGATAAACTTGAGACTTTTATAGGTAAATGAATGCAACTTGAGATCATACTCATAAATGAAACAAGTCAGACTCACATATATAAACATCATTTTGTCTCCCTGGTGTGAGAAACTGAAAGAGTGAATAAGGTCTAAAATGTACAATAGATATCATAAGATGGGATGAAATTGTTCAAAGGAAAAGGGAAACTAAGATGGGAGCAAGGGGAAGGATGGAAGGGAAAAAAGGACAAGAATCAAGTCCTTTATACTATTAGTGTCTTTTAGTTTATTTAAAGGAAAGGTTTGTGCTAATATTGATTGGAGAAAATTTTAATGCCATACTCATACTCTGAATAACTACTTTAAAGATAACAATATGCAATGTATTAACTATTGTTATTCTCCTATTGTTTTATTGTGAAATTTTGTTTTACCTTTTTTCCATAAAGAAGAAACAGATAATAGCACAAAACTTTCTTTTCAATGAATAAGAAATGAGTAGTATAAATGAAACAAATTAGCATATATGTTAAGATATTTTTGAATCAAAGGAATATTTTATCTCCATATTTATTTTTCGCAAATTCTCCATGTAACGAAACGGCAACTTTACTGTCTTTTCTTCGTGTGTTTGTCACTTGTCCAGGGGAGTAACTGTTAGGCACTGACCGCTTCCAGACTTCAGGCATTGCGCTGGGACAGCCACGCAGATTGGACGGCCTGGTCCTTGTCCTTGAAGAGATCATCTACTTATCCAAGTTTATTTTCAGGGTTTCAAAACCGTCCCTGGGCATTGCCCACCCCCTATCTCTTAGTAAACTTAGGGCTAACTGAGCATCGCCTGCTGTGCTCCATCAGCCGTTCAGCCTTTGCTTTGCAGCCCCTCGTGCTCCGGAATCAGTGTAAATGTCGGACAGAACCTGTTCCCCGAATCTCGGGTCACGCCGCCTCAGTGGTCTTGATCTTGATGCAAACAGCAAGAACGGGGCCATGGAATCCAATGCCCTAAATGCCTCTGCCTCCTACTTACTCCACAGAACACAGGTTTCCTAAAAGCTGTAGACTGCCACCCTCAATTAACAGCTTAAAAGAAACAACAACAACAACTGCATACCAGAATGTTTTCACACTGCCTTTAATTGGCGTTGCTGCCGAGGGCCCAGGGCAGCGCGGTTTGGTTCTCGGCAGACTCTCCTCCAGCTGCCTCCAGCCGGCTCTGCCACGCCCTGTCACCGGCCTGTGCCTGTGCGGTGGGGCCGGGGGGCTCTGACCACCCCCGGCCGCTGATCTCAGCACTGCAGGATGTGCCTGACCGTTGCCACGTAGTGAGTGTCGGGGGGGTGGCTTCTTTGGACTCCCAGGCTGCAGGAATTTCTTAATGGTAGGAATGTTGCTGATTCTTGTTTTAAATGCCTGAAATGCAAAATAGTAAAATCAGGACCTTGATACCTGTGACAAACTTTAAGAAAAATGAGAACTTGTAGCTAGGCATGCAGGCGCACACTGTGATCCCAGCACTTAAGAGCCAGAGACCGGGATCACCTCGAGTTCAAGGCCAGCCTGGGCTGCGTATGTAGTAAGACCCTGTCTCCAAAACAAAACAAAAACAAAAGCAGAAAAATATTCCAAACTTTATCACAAAAGGAGGCTGCTTAGACCTCCAGTGTAGAGTCCTGAGTGTGGAACCCAAGTTAACCACGCAGCGTGTCTGCAGGATGACGTGAGTGATGTATTCTTGGTGTTTTGAGTGTGAACTAAATTATCCTGTTAAAAAGTCATTGTCACAATGGAACAGTACATATAAAAATATCCTAAAATATTCATATTCCTTGACCTCTCAATTCTGTGGTTAGGAATTTATTATAAGTAAGTGGCCAAAGAAAAAACTGTAAGAATATTAACACAGAATCATACTAGAAATAATCTGTTTCCAAGAATGGGAAACTGGTTACATATATAACTTATGGTACATATAAGAATTATGGCACATATATAATAAATTATATCCCTATAAGGAATATAAGCCAGTAACTTAAAATGAATATTATATATAAAAACAGAAAAGAAAGTCCTGTACTAGTAGAAAAATATCTAGAATGCATTTTTTAGTTAAAATAAAAATCTGGACCACAACAGAAAATATGCTGTTTTTATTTTGTGTAAGAAAACAGCATAAACTGAGTGTGGTGGCGCACACCTTTAATCCCAGCACTTGGGAGGCTGAGGCAGGAGGATCATTGTGAGTTTGAGACCAGCCTAGGCTACAAAGTGAGTTTAAGGCCAGCCTGAACTGCACAGTGAGGCCCTGTCTCAAAAATTAAGGGCCAGGGATTTAGCTCAGTGGTGTAAGCCCCTGCCTGGCAAGCACGAGACTGTGAGTTTGATCCCCAGTACAAAAAAAAAAAAAAAAAAGAAAAAGAAAGCAGCATAGTACCACACTTCCTATTTGTTTGTATCTTCATGTGTAAGAACACTGAGGAATGTAGAGGAAACTGATGACAGTGGATATGGGGCAGGAAGATGGATGCATAATGCTAGAAATGAGATTTCTCAATTTATGGCCTTTTTATAATGCTCTGATTTCTTAAAAAGGTGGGACTCTACTGCTTGAAGAAAACAAAATGAAATAGCATTATATTGCAGAACAGTATCTGTTGACATGTAAATGCAATCATGACAATGGAAAAAAATGTTTTGTTTTGTTTTGTTTTGGTACTGGGAATTGAACTCACAACCTTGCGCTTGCCAGGCAGGCGCTGTACTGCTGAGCTATATCCCTGATCCGACAATTGAAAAATTTTAGACACAAGCCACAAAAGAATATTCTGTGAAATACTACGTGGGAGCAAATGCAAAATGGTCTGTCAGCAAGTTTCATGCAGTGACATTTGGCTGGTGAGATCATCGTTCTTTTTTCCTCCTTTTTATTCTTTTGGTTTAAACAAATACCTAACGTAGCTTTATGAACTTTATTTCTTTTGTAATAAGAAAAAATGCTTTTCAACTATAAGAACCCATCTCTCCTAGTCACCTATTCAAAAACAGCCAAGGAGCTGGAACAGAGCCCGGGTAAGCCCTGGCCGGGGCTGCGGCCACGCACCAGGAGCCCGTAGCGCCCCACATAGGTGCTGGTTGGTGGATGGACTGCGGGCCCAGCATCAGGGGGCCACACATGGTGCAGGACTGTTAGGAGCTGGAAGTGAACAAGACAGACTTGTTAGCCTTGCTTCATCAGTGGAAAAAAGGCTCAAAACACTAAAAGAAAAAATAAATAAAGTGCTAAATATTTCTCCTAGAAACCAAAATATCTAGTTTTCCTTCGTGAGGTTTCATTTCCTAACAGATTGCATAGTATATGCAAGAGAAAGTAACAAAAACGAATAAAACAATGGTATTTGAAATGGCCTTCTTAGATTTGTTCTGAGAATGACCGGGAGGCATGTTTTGTTTCTGCCTTCTGTGATCTGTTCACACATCCAGGCTTTGCATGGGTGGAAACACACACCTTTAGCAGAGGAAAGTCGGAAAGAACAAGGGCATCTAATTCTTCCACCATCAGAATAGCTTCTAGCAGTTGTATGTCGGCCAAGCTGAATTTGTTGCCAGTGAGATAATCCTCTCCATGGTCTTTCAAAATCTACAGAAAGGAAAAAACAAAAAAGAATATCAAATGGAAGTGAAGACTATCTTGCCCAGCTAAAGACTTACAAAAGCATAAAATCTCTTGTACCGATCAGACATACTAAAGAATCTTTTTCTCAGTGATCTCCAGGACTGGCAATGACAGATAAAACTAACACTCTTGGGGCTGGGGATAAACTCAGTGATGCAGCACCCACCTGGCAAACACGAGGTCCTCAGTTCAATTCCCAGTGCCAAAGAAAGAAAAAACAAACCAAACAAACAAAAAAACTTACATTCTTTTACAGATGGTAAAGTGGCACGATTTTTTAGGAGATTGGGCAGTGATGATCAGGGCTCCTTAGGGCGTGATGCCCACACAGTCGCCACCTATTCATGTGTGGGGTACTAAGGAGAGCTGTGCTCACCAGCACCTGGAGACACAAGCTTCCACAGCTGGAGCCTGGCTGCTGTACCGCAAGTAGAAGTGAGTTACTCATGGAATAGCGGAAGCCCAACCCTGACTCACATAGAAAGCTAATTTTTCAATATGCAGTGAGAAATGAATATTTTAAAAAAATCTTCCAGAGGTTTACTCATAAATAAGGAACAAAAGCAAATTCAACCATCCCATTTCTCTGTGATACACGTAACAATAAAAAATGTCAGTGGAGGCAAAAAATGACTAAATTCTAAAATATTCTAGCCTAGGCAAAGATAATAACCTTCTTTTTTGTGTAGGGGGGGTACCAGGGATCAAACTCACAACCTCACACCTGCCAGGCAGGCACTTAGCTAAATCCCCAGCCATAGTTTTTGAGACAGGGTCTCACTGTGCAGTTCAGGCTGACCTTGAACTCACTTTGTAGCCCTGGCTCAGAAGATAAAAACTTTCAAAGGGCTATTTCAAATATGTAGCATGTGATTCCTCCTGAAGTTAGGCTCACAGCTAAAAATTACACAGCATGTAAAGAAACAACTCCATAGCACAGAGCCAATAGACTGTTGTTTTAAATTTTTATTTTATTTTAAAGAGAAAAAAATTCAAAGCAAGATAATTAGGGGGTAACAATGGTATATGCATTGCATATGGTTATTTTCAAATCAGTTACTCAGAGTACAAGACATCTGCATTTAGTTGTCCAAACAATACTAACACAAACTATTCTTTTCCATGGGCTCAGAGAAATCAGCAGTATAACTATCTTAACTATCTTTTATATATATATATATATATATATATATATATATATATAATTCCTTTCAGCTTCTCACACTAGTGAGACAATATGATGTTTACTCATGCACGTCTGATTTATTTCACTTAGGAGTATGATCTCAAGTTGCATCCATTTTCCTATAAAAGTCTCAAGTTTATCCTTCTTTATGGCTGAGTAGTAAGTACTCCATTGTATAAAAATACCACATCTTTTTTAACCATTCCTCAGTTGATGGGCATTTAAGTTGTTTCCAAAATCCAGCTATTACAAATTGTACTGCTATAAACATGGGTGCACATATATCACTGTGGTATAATGTTTTTAATGCTTCTAGGAAAATACCTAGAAGGGGAATAGCAGGGTCAAATGGGACCTCCAATCCTAGTGTTTTGAGGAGTCTCCACACTGATTTCCACAGTGGTTGCACCAGCCTGCATTCCCACCAATAGTGGAGAAGGGTTCCGTTTTCCCCACAGCCCCTCCAACATTTGTTATTGGTTGATTTCTTGATGATAGTCATTTTTTATGGGGTAAGGTGAAATCTCAGTCTTGTTTTAATTTGCATCTCTCGAATGACTAGTTATGGTGAACATTTTTTCATATATTTATTTGCTGTTTGTATTTCTTCATCTGAGAAGTATGTGTTCATCTCAGCTGCCCATTTTTGGATTGGGTCTTTAAATCTGGGAGGACTTACTTTTTTAGTTCTTTATATGTTCTCAATAGCAAGCCATTGTCTGAGGAACAGCTGGCAAACATTTTCTCCCACATTGTGGGTTGTCTCCTCACTCTGTTGGAGCCAATAGACTTTTGAAAAAAGGATAATTTTGAGTGTTCAAGTCAAAACCTGGAGTAAATTTTTAAAGTCTTAAAAATAACATTTATCATGTTCAAATAGGTGATAAAAGAAGGGCATATAGAAAAAAGTTATGTAGGTCTGAAAAAGATATAAACAAAAATTTCAGTAAAATAAAATCTGAAATGTTCCCCTGGTGTCTCACCCAGGTGCCTGGGTCATGTGTGCACTGCATGCTCAGTGGATTGAATCCATAGAGGAGTTCACAGCTGAATTCACGGTTAAGAGGGTAACAGGTGGAGCCCACTGGAAACAGGGACCAAATAAACCTCTGCTCCTTTTGGCTGCAGATCTTAGGGATTTTGTCCCTGTGATAGGAAAGTGGCTAAGACATTGATATTTTTTACTTCTCAGCAGAGAAGTAAAAAAATGAGTATAGTAAAACCTTGGTTTGTGAGTGTAATTGGTTCCCAAAACATGCTCGTAATCCAAAGCACTTGTATATCAAAGCAAATTTCCCCATAAGAAATAATGGAAATGCAGAAAATTGGTTCCACATACAACTCAAAAATATTCATATAAAAATGATTATAATAGTACACTATAATATAAAATAATAAAGAAAGTACAAAATCTTAAGAAAAATAAACTAACCTGCACTTCCCTTTGAAAACCTTCATGGCTAGTGTGAGAGAGATGAGAGAGGAAGGTTATTGTGTAGGACAAGTTTCACTGTCACTACTGGAATCACTGCTGTCTATTGGCTCAATGGAATCTTCTTCCTTTCACGCAACTTTAATGAGAAACCTATCCAATGACACTGGCATTTGCCTCTTTTGCAGAAATGTGCATTGCGTTGTCATTAGACAGATTGCTTGCACTGATACAGCCTTATTCAGGTGGTGCTTTACTACAAAATTTTGCACCATTTCCCACATTTTACACATCTCCCTAATCTCATTTGAAGTGAGAGATTCCTCTGCCTTTTTCTCCTCCTTCTCTGCAGAGGAGCTTTCCTGCGTAACCTCATTGGAAGATGATCACCCACCATCTCAGTGAGAGAGAGAGAGAGAGAGGGAGAAAGAGATTAAGGGAGAGAGAGAGAGGGATCACTCAGCTATGATCATGTGGCCCTCAGTGTGATGCAAGACACTGATTGTTTATCACGTTAAAATTTACTAGAAATGTTTTCTCATCTCGTAGTACACTCAGGACCAATTACTCACAATCCAAGGTTTTACTATACCAGGAATTTTGCATCTATACCTGAGGAATCACACAGAGATAAAGGAAATGAAATACAAAAAAAAAAAAAAGAGAGAAAGAGAAGCTAAGAGACGCAAAAGGCAGAATACATCTTCAACGTATATCTAACAGTAACTCAGGACAGAACAGAGACAGTAGAGAAATTATTTTCAATATCATTTAGCACAGAATTTTCCAGAATGAAGAGATGGGAGAAGGGAATCCTCAGACTGAAAAGGAACAACAAACAGAAAAACAAAAACAAATCTAGAGTTAAACCCATAGCAGTAAAAGTATATCAGAAAGGGAAAATCTAAACTGAGGGGAAAAAAGATATAATACCATCAAAAAATAACAATACTAACACCAGACTTCAAAACAATAGTCAAAGCTGAAAGACACTGTCATTATATTTTTGAAATACTGAAGGAAAATAATTACTAATCTGGAAATTTATACCATTTACATAATTGTTTTAGAATAAAAGAAATTTGGAGATATTTTTTACAAAATTTTAAAGAGCTAGCACACCCTCCCTGAGAGAACTCAGAAAAGTGTTCCTCATGTAGAAGGAAAATACACTCAGAAGAAGAAAGGCATGAGAATTAAGGAGCAATAGGGGTCAAAATTAAAAAAATCAGTTTCTTATGATGATAAATTTTCTTGGCTATTTAAGTAAATATTGATAAGATTTTGGTGCAATGGAGAGACAAAGAAAGTAGAAAAGAGGCCTTTATTGCAGGCACGGGAGGGCTGCAGAAGAGACGGAGGCACCCTCAGTGAGAACAAAGAGGTGAAGTACTTTCATCCAGTCTGGCTGGGGGAGGAGTTTGGGAGGTGAGCAAAATGACGGCAACAGCTGATTTGAAAGAGCACCTGCCTGTGTAAAACAGGAGACAGATTTACTGGGGGCTGGGGATGGAGGCTTGGGTGGTTGTGGAGTCTTGGGATTGGAGAGGGCTCAGTGCACTTGGAAAAAGGGAGAGGGAGGTTTATTTATGGAACTAGGAGAATATGGAAGTTACTCTTGGAGAGATAAATTACTTCTCTGGGCTGGTACCAAGTTGGGCGGATGTCATGTTAGATAGCTAAGCCTTAGGTTGGCAGAATCTATCAAATATTAGGTTTCATCAGGAGTCAATAGTTTATTATTGACTAATACTAGGCAGTAAGGGTGCTCATTTCTGTAGCACATATATTAAAAATAATAAGAGCAGTTATTTATTTGCTTATTTACTTATTGCCTTTTTCAGACAGGGTCTCACTATACAGTTTAGGCTGGCCTTGAGCTCACTTTGTAGTCCAGGCTGGTCTCGAACTTGCAACAATTCCCCTGCCTCAGCCTCCTGAGTACTGGAATTACAGGTGTGCACCACCACGCCCAGCTAAGAGCAGTTTGGAGGAGGCTGAAGCTTTGTCTTTTGAGAAGAAGATAGCAACTAATAGTCTGAAGAAGAAATGTGTATCTTCTAAACTATGAGAAGACAAGAAATCTGATCACTGCAATTAGAATTTAGGGAACAGACGGAAAAAGCCAAAGAAAAGTTTCCTTTGAATTTGTTAATAGAAAACAAAATAAAATGAAAGAAGTAAATACAAATTTAATAATAATGACATTTGTTTAAATGGTTCAAAGACATAGAGTTGCTTTTTAAAAAGCAAGTTGCAAAACAAACTTACAGTATGGTGCTGCATGAAGTTTTGTGGCAGAGGGGCACTGGGGATTGAGTCAGGGGTGTTCTGCCAGGTTACATTCCCAGTCTCTTTTTCATTTTTTATTTTGAGACAGGCTCTCACTAAGTTGTCCAGACAGGACTTGGACTTGAAATTCTCAAAGTGCTGAGGTAACAGGCACTTGCCACCTCACCCAGCTGTTTAAAAATATTTTAAATGGCTCAGGTCTCTATTTTTTTAAGTGGAAAGAAAGAATTGACATCAAATTCCCGATTGTTATTCCCTCTGGAGAGACAGAGAGGGAGGGATATTATACTTGAGTGCAATGCAAATATCATCATTCTCTATAAATACTATGCCACACACACATAAAAGGTTAGGAATCATAAAAATAACCAGAACTCCTTGGAAAAGTGACTCCAAGTCTAGAGAAGGAAATGCACAAGATGAGCCCACAGCAGCCCATGGGACCACAGAGCAAGGACGGCTGCGGGGGTCAGATCAGAGAGCCCAACTTGAAGAAGCTCCAGCAGCCAGAAGACAGGGCACTTCCGCCTCGCCACGGATAAGCTTTGAGGGCCGGGGGTGTGGCTCAGCAGGGCGGTACTTGCTTAGCATGCACGAAGCCCAGCACAGTAAAAAAGAAAAAGAAAAAAATCTTATTAATGTACTACAAGGACAGATGTCATCGGTGTTTGCTACAAACCAGCTTCAGAAAAAGCTGTGTGTTTAAGAGATCCTGTCTGTTGATTGAGACACAATTACCCTCTAGTATCAGATTAAAATTTTTAAGTAAATAAAGTGATTTCAAGGTGGTGACACACTCCACTGAAGACCATCTTTAAAATTAGGACAGAAATGGCAGTTGGTTTGTTCCCATTCTGTTTTGTTAGGGGATCTGTGATTTTGCCTTTTATTTTTTCTGGAGTCCCTATTAAAGTTTTGATCTCAAAGCAGCACAGCTGTAACATACCATCTCTCCTCTCAGATATCCACTCTTCAATACCGTCCATGACAGGAGGTAGGAAGGCCCCTGCAGCCTACCTTTTCAAAGACAGGGAAGTAGCGGGTTTTAGCTTTCTTCATGATTGAAGCATGGCTCTCCTCTTTGTCCTCAGGGGGTTTGAATGCTGCCACCACGATCATTAGCATCAGGTCCAGGGTGCCGTCAACGTACATGTCTATCCTGACGAAACACCAGAGGAACTTTTACACACCGTGTTTCCTAGCCCAGATTCTCTACTGTGACTAGCTGCTGGGAGAAATGATATCGTGTCTACTCCCCAAACTTCCACTCTCAAAAATGGTTTCTGGTATCCAAACCAGTCAAGTGTGCAGGATACTATATGGACATCTAGAAATGTTTACTAAATAAAAGAGTGTATGAAAAGATTAGAGTCCTCTATGTTGACATTTGCCAGAAACAAATGGTGAAATTATTATGGCTTCAAAAACTGAAATCAATGAAGTTTATTAAAAGTGAATAGGTATTAGTACCAAACCTTTTCACTGACTTAGAGGAGACAGGGAATTCTACAGTTTTTTCATTGACCTGGCAACTGAGAATGAAAAGTTCAGTGTTCTAGTCAGGTCAGATAAACAGCTCTATTTCATTCTCTTTGAAGTTTTCTTTTCAGTGACAAATACTTTTTTTTTTAAAGCTATTTTCAAAAAATTGATAACGACATGTACGTTACTACAGATATTCCTCATTTAAGGATCAAATTCCACTCCTGCTACTAGGTCATGGCATGAATTGGTCCCTAAATGAGGAATTGTATATAAGTACATTACAATATTCAGAACAAAGAAATGGTCCAAAGGAAACTCCAACTTGATGACTTCACTTTTATTTGCATGACTCTTACAAGCAGGACTGTAATGTATGACAGAATACAAAGCCACAGTATTGTACTCCGCAGTAAAATCAGAAACACAGTCCTGTATAAACAAGGAGTACTGTACAAAAGAAGATACTGAGGCTGTATCAACAAGTTGCATGGAACTGTACCAAAAAAAGATGGGTTGTAAATCCAAGTAGCAGATCCTAAGTCTGAGCTGCGTGCCTCTGTCGTAAATCCAAACAGTTGTTAAACAGGCGAGTTATTAAATGAAGAATATTGCCTTATAGATTGGCACATTCATGCTGTGTTAGTTATCTCTACCAATGTGCCCTTGTATCCCCCATGATGTGCTGAGTGATCAAAAATTTTTGTTTACTGATCTTGTGTACTGTCAGTCTTTCCTTTTGACAGCGTATAAAAGAATAAGGTACTCTTATCTAAATTATAAATCATTTTCTTCCTGTTAGAGTATCACTCAAGCCATGTGTTATGCCCAACCTAGAGAAAGGAATACTAATGATGCTACCTATAGACTAGGATAGGTATCTCAGAAAAAAACTTGGTTTGTTAAAACAAATAAACAAACAAAAAACAAAACTCTGGAATTCTTACCAAAAAAAACAAAAACAACAACAAAAAAAAACTGATGACAAATATGCATCAAAACAAGGAAAGCCAGACTGCTTTTGCATATTAGTCCTTATCTGTATGGTTGCACAGGGTTCTATGCACACACTGTTTGAAACTGCTTCTCTTGCCAAATGTACAGACACGCACTCCGCAGTACCTGACCCGCTCCTTCAGGTCCTTGCCGTATAAGTCGTACTTAGCAGCCAGGTAGCTGAGGATGGCTCTGCTCTGTGTCAGCACCATCCCGTCAATTTCAACCAGAGGCAACTGGCCGAAAAGCAGGAGTCCATCTGTGGTTGGAGCAGAGAGAGGGTGAGATACTCTTCTTTGATGGTTATAACAAGTCTGAGGGATGGGCTGCTTCTCATGCCACTGAATGACTTTTATGATATTTTATTTTATTTTTATTTAAGAGAAAAAAGACACAGAAAAGAAAAACAAAAAGCAAAAGAGACAAACAAACAACAATAAATCCAGTACAATAATATTATAGGTTTATAAAACGAGATGATAGGAATTTGACAATGGTTGTAATATTGCATATTGTTACCTTCAAAGGGTTTTTTAGATTAACAGATATAGACATGTAAAATTGATCTAATCACATGAGCATTAACTGGTTTTTTCAATAGCTAATGCATTTAGTGGTATAGTCATTTTAACTATCTTATGTATACATATATACAAATTTATGTCTTTTTCCTTTTCCCTTCCTTCTTTCCTCCTTTCCCCTTATAATACCTCTTGTTATCTTCAAAATAACTGCCCATACTATCAGGCATAATATAATCAAACAAAATAGTACAGAATAAAACCAATAAAAACAAAACAATAAAAACAATACAGGGCTTCGAAACAAGGTGATCGGATATCAATAATGACTACTATAATGTATTTTATCTTTGAAATAGCTGTCCATGCCATCAAATATAATAAAATTAGACAAACCTAAATAGAATAAAACCAAACTAAACAGAACAATGAAAACAATATAGGACTCAAATCACAATAATAGATTAACAATAGCCACTATCTTCCCTTTTTAGATACTTCCTCCCCTTTCATTTTTACAATACGCATTGTGTATTTTGAATCCTACTAACTCCTTTAGTTTTTTTGTACTAGAGAGGTAAGATGATGTTCACCCATGTGACTCTGGATCATTTCATCCATGAACATGATCTTAAATTGTATCCATTTACCTACAAGAGGCTTGAGGTTATCTTTCTTTATAGCTGAGTAGCTTTCCATTGGATAAAATTGCCATGTCTTTCTTGTCCACAATGTAGCTGATGGGCAAGCTACCCCCACTTCTTTCTGGTTCCCTGTCACATACAGCATTGTTCTCTCTCTTTTGACTGTCAGTCTATGAGTTTAATGTGTTTCTTGTATAAAGCATATTGATGGATCCTATCTCCTGATCCACTTTGCCTGTGTTTCTTTTTATTGGTGAATTGAGGCCATCTACATTAATGGTTAAGGCCAACATGCACTGCCTTGTCTCTGCCATGCTATTTTCCTGCTGTTGGCTGCCTACTTTTCCTATCTATTCAATTGTCTGTCCCGCTCAGTGATACCCCTCTGCCACTGTTTCTGGAGCTGTGGTCTTTTTTATCTCTCTCTAGAATGTCCTTCAGTATTCTTTGTAGGGTTGGCTTGGTGGTCATAAATTCCTTCAGTTGTTCTTTGTCATGGAAGTATCTTGTTTCTCTGTTAATTTTGAAAGATAGTTTTGCAGGGTACCTCAATCTGGGTTGGAAGTTGTTTTCTTTCAGGCCTTGAAATACTTCACTCTAAGCTCTTCTTGACCTGATGGTTTCTGTTGAGAAGTCTGTTGTGATTCTGATGGGTTTTCCTTTGTAGGTCGTCTGTTTCTTTTCTCTAACAGCTTTTAATATTCTGTTTTTGTGTTGAATTTCTGGGATCTTGATTATTATGTGTCTGGGTGTAGATTTACTTTGGTTATGGCTAACTGGAGTTCTATATGTTTCACTTATCTGAATGTAACTTCCTTTTCCATGCTTGGGAAGTTTTCTGATATTATTTCTGTAAACAGACTTTTAATGTCATATGTATTGACCGCTGCTTTTTCACTCACACCTTTTATTCTTAAATTATGTTTCTTTGGGTTGTCTTGCAGCTGTTGAATTGTTATTTCCAGGTTCCTTGTTATTTTTAAGAGATCTTTCTTTTCATGATCACAAGCTGCAAACCTGTTTTCAAGGTTTGAAAGTCTATCTTCAGTTTCTTTCAAGTGGTTTTTCCAATTTTCAATGGAGTTTTTAATTTCCTGGTTATCTCTTTGAATCTCTTTCATGTATTCTAAATCTTTTTTGTATTGTTCATTCAAGGTTTCCCTCACTTTCCTGTGCTCTGTTTTTTCATCTATGTCTTCTTTAGAGATGCCTAGTAATTCTTTTATTATGTTTTTCATTTTTTCTTTTCCCTGAGTTAGTATTTCTGTTCTAATTTCTTTTATAGCCTCATGAAGTTGTTTCTTTACTTCAGTTGCCATCACCTCATAAACTTCAGTTGTGGGACTCCCGATCTCTTCTGCATTTGCATCTCCTGGACTTGCTCTGCTTGGATTGGAGGCCAGGGACTGCCTTTTGCTTCTTCGTCTTGACATATTCCTGGGTTCTTCTGGATAAATGGGTACTGGGGTCCCAGGCGCTTCCCGCACTGGCTACAATTTCTTTGAAGTGAGACTGTTTGGTTCTTCTAGCCAGTGCTGATTATGGATATCTGATGGTGGCCACTGGGTGTGCTGGTACAGTGCTGTCTGCTGCTTGTCCCAGTCTTTGTTGGCTCCCTGATGGCTGGTGGGGTGCACACAGAGGCAGGCCACTGCCTGCAAACCTGGGCTGGTCACCAGCAGGATCCTCCACTACCACCCCTGGAGCATGCATGGAGCTGCCACCTCCAGACCAAGCCGGTCACCCACAGGGACCCTCTGAGGTGGCCCCCAGAATGCGTGCATGGCAGGGCTCAGGCCAAGCTATTTCCACAGGTCTGCGCCCAGCTAGGAGCTGCTGGAGGAAGCCAGGAGCAGCTCCGGCCCCGGGCCCATCCAGTCCAACTCCAAAATGGCTCCCAGCCAATTGCTGTCTCCCACAGGAGGATGGAGCCCTCTACACTCAACGTCAGCCAGTGCAGTCTTCCAGGTCTGCTCGCCCTGTCCACGGCCCCTCTCCTCAATGCTGCCTCTCTCTGCAGAGGCCTCCAGGGTCACTGCTGCCATGTCACCTTGATCGTGCATCCCCAGGTTCCAGCAGCTCGTCTCACACAGTGGGTCTGGCTCTGGGCAAAGGTGCTGCCAGCTACCACCTTCTTTTTTGTTTTTCTTTTTCCTCTTTATGTGGGCTTCAATTCTTGCTTTAGAGTCTTCCTGGGTCCAGGGGACCCACTTCCTTCCTTCTTGTCTTCCCCATGATGCTGTATTCCAGCATCGGTATCTCTCAGGGAGGCTGTTTACTCTGCTGCTTTGTGTTCCGCCATCCACTGAATGACTTTTAATTTTCAGCCAGAGTAATGAATTACAGGGCCCTGCAATTGAGGAAGCACCTGCCATGTAACATTTGAGACTTTTGGACCCATTTGTACATTTTTGTATATTGGCCAATCATGGATTTTAAAAAACATTCCATGTTTACTATTCCTATGTATTGTATAAATGCTTATGGTTCCTAATGTTCAGGCTGTAAAGGACTCAGCGGGCTGGGCCTAGCACTGCTCACCTGCTGGGAGCTGTGGAAAATGGAAATTGGTCACCTGTGCAGGGCTGGGGCACAACCACCCCGAGAACAGAGAGTACCCTGGGCAAGCCTCGCGAAGAAGCCGCTTCAACCCAGAAAACCACCAAGCCCCTAGACAACCCAGCCAATGCGATGCTAGGAAAAAGGGGCCCCATGTGACACTGAGTTGCTAAATGTATAAATAAAAACCCTTACAGTGGGGGTCCAGTTCCTGCCCTCCCACCCGGAGAATAAGGGCTCCACCTGACCCCAGCTTTGTCTCTTCTTTATTTTCTCATCCTCTCGCCATCCTTCACCCCAAGAACCTCAGGAGCGGCGCAGGTCATGGCACATACCTGTAACCCCAGACTTGCCAAGCCGAGGCAGGATCCCTGTGAGTTCGAGACCAGCCTGAGCTACACAATGAGTTCAAGGCTGGCCTGAACTATGTAGCGAGACAAAAAAAACCAATCATATTGGGTGAGGATTTGTTAAAAATACCCACACACTCCCCAGACACTGCTGCAGGGATGAGTCCAGGACTCTGCGTTGCTTGAAAGCGTGTCAGGTATCACTAGGCACAGCAGTCACAGTGTGGGCAGACCTGGGGTCAGTATCAACTGGAGTCCCCTCTCTCCATGTGATTTTGAGCAAATCTATTATGTAAACTCCAGCTTCCTGTTTCTAAAATAGTAATATTGCCCTACTTGCCTCACTGTGGGGCCTTAAGTTCAACCCTCAGTTCTGGGGGAAAAAAAAAAAAGAGGCTGGGGACTTAGCTCAGTGGCTCGAGTGCTTGCCTGGTAAACGTAGGGTCATGAGTTCGATCTCCAGTACCAAGAAAAAAAAAAGCAAAGAAATAAGATAGAAGTAATATATATCTAGCAGAATTTTGAAAAGGTGAAATAATATAAACACAAATATTCAATAATCAATGTTCAGTGAAACCAAAATCAAGTTCTCTTCTCTCCAGATCAGGGCCTTTAGTCATGCATTGCCTACCAATGCCAACACCTCCTAAGAACTGTGCCGTTAGGCCGTTTTATCACTGTGCGAAGTTCACTGAAGAAACTAAGCCGGTTTCCTCAGTAGGCAGTGTAATCTCACAGTACCATCATCAAACGTATGATTCACGATTGACCAAAGCATGTACTGCAGGTAACGCACTTAACAATACCTATGAACGGTACGCTTTTCATGGGGTCTTAAAGAAATGAGTAGCTTTTGAATTTCCACCAAAACCTGCATATTATTGCAAGGAACCAGAGTTTGCCACGTCATTGCCAAAGGCCACAGCCAATTCCTCCAAATTCTTGAGTTGCTCTCACTTAATTAAAGAGAGCCAGCAAAAGACAAAGGGGCGTGCGTCACCCCAAGAACCAGCGACAGTTCCAGAGCCCCAGCACCCCGCTCTGCTTGAGTGAGTTGGGAAGCTGTTACTCCTTTGAGCCTGTTTTCTGATCTGTAATATCTGTTCTGCCCGTTTACTCAGTAGGAATAAGATGACTGTGTTCATACTTTGAAAATACCTGTATTATTACCGCTGAGGAGGCTGCAGAATCCCCATCCACTAGCGGGACGGTCACACTCTCAACCTTGAAAGAGTCTCCAGGAGCTGAGCTCTCTGCTACTGCTCGTGAGCAACCAGAGCATCAGCTGGAAGCGGTGCCTGTTTCCTGGAGCCGACAATTTTCAGAAGGATTTTTAACCACAGTCTCCGATGAAGGGGTAGGGAAAGATCTGAGGTACCATTTAGTTCAATCCCCTCATATAGAAAACGGCACTGTAGAGTCCAAGGGGTGCGTGCGTGTAATTTGCCCAAACTCACACAGTCCAGGGACAGCGAGGGACTCTTGTCCTCTGCTCTCCCTGATGCCCCTCTTTGCATCCTGTTTGAAAACAGCAGGAGGGGGTTCCCAGGGCAGAAGGGCTGACGGCGTGACAGTCATGTGTGCAGTGTGTGTTTGTGAGCCGTACTGTGCACTAGGGACTGTCCTTGGGAGTGGAGTGGACAGTAATGAAGAGGAAGAAGAGTTCCGGGGGCCATGATGGACACTAAAGTTCTTAAACAAAAAAGGGAGAAGCGGTAGCCAGGCCTGCCCCGATTCACCAAGGTCTGCTGGAGCACCGCAGTCTACACCCGAGAGACAGGAGGCAGACACGTTAAACCTTGCCCAGCGTCACGAGGTTTATCAGTGACCATCTGCTGACTACGCGGCCTTCTTAGAAGTAATCTGGGTTAATTCCACGATCATCTAGCAGCAGTAATAGGGATATCTGTGTTTCTTTGGTGAAGGTCTGTAGCATGGCTATTAAAAGTGTAAGAAATATTAAAACTAATCTTTTCTCTCAGCGTGAAGAATTTTTCTAGGGAATGGTAATAGTTAAGATCTTCTTTGTTCAAAATTTAAGCAAAATTGGATTTTTCCAAAGTCTCAGCTCTACACTGTGAATTGCCTATCATGACCTAATAGAGCGATTCCTGTTAATCTGTTAAGATAGCTGAAAAAAAAAAGTGGATGTAAACCAGGGTAAGTCAAGAGTTTTTGTTGTTGTTATTGTTGTTGTTGGTACCAGGGATCGAACTCACCAACTGGCACCTGCCAAGCAGGCCCTTAAGCCACTGAGCCTAACTCCTAGCCCCAGTCAAGAGTATTTTCCTTCCCTGCCTCCCCTCTTCTGATATACTGAGTTAGCGTTTTAAAATTCTTAGGGGATTGGGGCACGCAGCACTGATCTCCCCGTGGGGTAGATTAGTTGAGGTCACCACCAAAGCCTGCTTGGTAAGTATTTTTGAAAACTGGGGAACTGACAGGTTTAGCCGTGTGGCAGGGACACGGAACAGTCAGTGTTGGTGGTCACGCTGTGTCTCGCCTTTTCTGATGTCACGCTAGTGCTCTATGCGCCATATTAAAGTGATAGTTCCAGAAACAAGTTTCTGTTTTTTCCAATAAGATAACATTGAATAAATCTAAACTCACCCTTCTGCAATTTCTCAAATTGTTCTCTGGTTTCAAGAAATTCTTCTTCAAACTAGACAAGAATAAAAAGATATTATTATAACCGAGAGAGAGAGAAATTCTGACAGCAGAAAATAAATTCCCAGCAGCCTTCAGAACAAAATTTTAAAAGGAACCACAAAGCTATCACCAACATTGATAGATTCTGCCAGTCTGGGGCTTAGCTATCTCTAACGTGACATCCGCCCAAATTCGCACTGGGCAGGAGAAGCAGTTTACCTCTCCCAAAGTAACTTCTGTGCTGTCCTGTGTTGTTGTAGTTCCAGAACTATACCGCCCACTCCCTTTCTGCGCATGCGCCGAGCCCTGCCAATCCCAAGACTCCACAATCACCCACGTGCCCCAGCCCCAGTCCAACTCCATAGAAACTGATCCGAGCTCCCCTTTTTTAAGGGATCTTGCACTCCTCTGCAGACCTCCTGTGCCCGCAATAAAGGCCTCTTTATCTCTCTTTCCCTCTCAACTGCGCTGAAAAAACCTAGCAAACATAGCTGAAAAGCGTTTGAGAGAAAGTGTGAAGATGAGCTTGGCTGCCGGGGCTGTATGTCAGACCATTTCGGGGTCTGCCTGTTTTACGGCCCAAGACAGCATTTTCCCGTTTTCCTTTACTTCCCTTAACTCGTCCCTCTCTCCAGATTCTCGTCCTTCTCTCCAGCCTACCAGTGATTCCTCTTTCCTCTTTATATATATATATATATATATATATATATTTATATTTATTTTTTCCATTCTCTTCTGTGTTACTCTCTTTCCACATCAGGACAAATTAAATTTCTCTTTGATGCTCATATCCTCAAAGGAAGGGTGAGGCTGTAATAATTTATTGATGGGATTTGTAAAGCTTTTGTAAGGGTAACGTTTTTGTCTCTGCATCTTAAGATGGGGTGTGTTGAGGTTTGGAGAGGGGTGCTTAAAGGCAAAGGAGGAAAAGAGTATGAACCGTTTTAACAGAGGAGATGACACTTGAATACGGAAAAGGAACTCTATGCCTTTATGGAGCACAGCAATTCCAAGACCGCTGTGAAGAGTCGGCAGGGAAGAACTCAGAGTTGGGGAACCTCTGTGGGGCGAAAGTGCTAGATCGGCGTGAATATTAAATGACTGAGATGCTGGAGTGGGGCTGAAAACACCCCAGAAATCCAGGGGTCTTGATGGAAAGAATGAGTCAGACATCAGTCTCTTTCTCCTCAATCTCGCTGTCTACCAAAATCTTCTAGTGCTTCAGAGGCTCCCAGAGCACCGCCACGCCTCTAATTTCTCCCCGAGCCCCGCTCCTCGGGACTGCGATCACCCCCTCATCTCACACCGTCAAGAGACACTTGGAAAGGGCAGGAAGAGAGAAACCCTGGAGGCGCCGCCCTGAGCTTGAAAGAGACACGGTGCTTGGGGTAACCCAGCCACCCCCAACCCGTACCTCCGCCCGCTTCCCCGGGCCTCGGGGACCAACCTCCGCTCCGGCCGCCGCCAGCAGCCAGCGGATCGACTCCATCCGGCCCCGGCCGCGGAAGTAGTAGAGCTTGGCTTTGGAAGCCATGGCTTCTGGCCGAGTTCCCTAAAGGGCAAATTTAAATACATTTAAAGAACAAACTAACACACACCACGTTGTGCGTCTCCATTCACAGCAATTCCAAAGCAGGTAACACGAGAGGATTGTTTAGGAAACATTCGCAGAGGTAAGACTGGGAAGAAGACCCAGAAAATGACCATCACGGGAGCCCGGTGGTGGCTGAGGCCTCCAGGCGCCGGACGGGACGCCGAGGGGCTGGCGCCCGGGTGCCCGGGTCACTGCGCATTGCCGCCTGCACAGCCGGCGAGGGGCGCGCACCGCCCGCGGCGACAGCCGAGCAAGGAGACCAATGCAGCCGGGGCCCCGGTCCCCGCCGGCTGTGACCGCAGAGCTCCAGCCGCAAGGGCAGCCCCGAGCCGGAGGCCGGCCTGGGGCGCCCCGGGAAGTTTGGTGCAAACGTGCTCCTCGTCTCGTGGTAAAACAGGTTTTTCTTTATAGCAAAACATTTTTTTTAGAAAAAATTTTTTTCATGAATTTCTCAAAAAGGGTTCACAAGATAAATTTGGCACTAAGGCTGTGCGGTTTCACCGCATGTGGTCGCCACACGAGTTATGGTACAGGCACACAGGTGGGACGGGTCACACGCTGGCTTACACCCGGAAGGGAGCAAAGGGCGGCTTCTGTCCTGCCCTCAGCAGGGGAGGAGGGGTCGCGGCTGAGGAGGGGGCTGGAGACTGCTCGGAGGCCTTCAGTGTTCTCTTCAGCAGTCAGTAGTCTTTAAAATTAAGGCAAGCGTGGTGGTGCACACCTGTCATCCCAGCATTCAGGAGGCTGAGGCAGGAAAATCACCACAAGTTCGAGGCCAGCCTGGGCTACACAGTGAGTTCAAGGCTAGCCCTGGGCTACAAAACGAGATGCTGTCTCAAAAAACCTAAATAAATAAATAAATAAAAACAATTAATCTTTAAATTATACATAAATCTTTTTCATCCTCTTCTATAAACACTCTTGCTCAAATTTTTTTAAAAAAGGATGAACTATACATATCAAAGCACCAAAGTACTGTGTAGAGTTGGGAGACAGATACTTGGAGAAAGGAACAGGAGCTCATGTAACGGTACTCGAGGAAGCAGGCCTGTTGAACAGAGATGTTTGGCGGGAATGCGGGGCCCTGCGCGGCAGGACCTGGCCACGGGAGACTGGGTAACCTCAGACCCCTCACTAAACCTCCTTTGCGTTTCTGCCCCCGCCCGCCCGTGGAAGAATCCCACGCGAGAGTCTGCAGCCTTTTACAGCGAGGCGGGGCGCAGGCGCCAGCGCACCCAGCAATGTTGGGATTATTGAGAAGGTCAGGCGAGATGAAGATAAAATGCCTTGAAAACGCTCCATCGCTCCCAGCATGCAGGGGCGGCCAGGTTTCCTGGCCTCGCCCTCCGCCGCCTTCACTGCAGGCTCCCCGGGCCAGCGGAACAAGGACGGGGTCCTGGCTTTATGACCGCCCGCGAGGCGCTTCCAGGGTCCTGAGCCTGGGAATCGGCAAACCGCAAACCGACAAGCATCAGGCCCCGTCGGGATAGGACTCGGATGCGGCCTGTGCTACGAATTCTCACAGGAAAGTACAAAACAAAACAGAGAAAGCAACAGAGTACCAGTAACTCAACAGGGTAGGACGGTAGGCTGTTCAAACACATCTCCCTGGGCCAGGCCTTCCGCTTTGGTGCCTTGTCTGTAGAGATGGCCAATTGAAAACACTGGCAACTTCCTAAAGTTTCCTGATCGCCTCAGGAGACACTAGAGAAAAGGGCACGTGGATGACCAAATTCCTTGGTGAGGGAACCAGGCGCAGGCTCCGCCCTCACTACCAAAGCTCAACAGGAGCCCCGCAGTGAAATGGGCACCGGGGCAGGAGGAGCCCGGGCCCACAGTGACTGCTCCCAGCTAGAAGCCGCAAGACCTCTGGTTTCCTCCCGTTCCCGAGTAGATGGGTAAGGAGCTATCACACACTTAACAAATAGTGTATTGCATATTTCAAAATCACCACAATAGATTTTTAATGTTTCCACCACAAAACAATGGTAAATTGGTGAGGTGGTGGATATATTAATTAGCTTGAGTGAATCTTTCTATAATGCATACATGGATCAAAACATCACACAGTACTCCATAGATAGACACGATTATCATCTGTTAATTAAAATAAATTTTAAAATGTTTCAAATTAAAAAGGCAGGAGGGTGTAGGCATCCTCAGACATGCCAAGGATGCCGCAGGATAAACATACACAAGAACTTCCAGCACTAGAGAAATTCTCCTTCCAGAGGGACCGTGCCAGCCACCAACCGGGTGATAGGAAGTCAGCGGTGCAAAAGAAATGAGAAACTGACAAGGGATTCAGGTCCTAGGTCTCCCTCTTGCTGCCTTCAGACAAAGATAAAGCAGTACCGGTGTGTGGGTAGGCGTGGAGGAAATGTCTGCTGTCTGCTGCTTTTGGTGTGCAGCACCCTGACCATCTGACGTCCCTGAGAGGTGGAGAGTCATCTGTAAGCCTGGCTGGGGTTAGGCTAGTCTGTGCGAGACAATTCGAGCGGGTCCCCTTGAACGCAGAGTAATTGCTGCAACTTTGATTATATCGAGACTTATTTCCTTATATTGATATATACAGAGCTGACTATGGTATTTCCTTCTCTCTTCAATTGACTCTAAGCATTGCAAATAAGGCTAGCTGAGGTACTGATATGTAATCTCTAAAGCCATCCGACAGTGTCCTGTTGCCTCCCATAGTGATCTCTGTAAAATATATAGGCACAGTGGGATGGCAGAGCCAGTGAGCTCCAGGAATGCCAACCCGGTATCAGCCTCCAGGAAGAGGCTATGAGTCCCCAGGGCATAAAAGTTTACATATCAGAAGCAGGTGCTGGTGTGTAGTCTTTAAAGCCATCAGACAGTGTCCTATTTCCTCCCAAAGTGACCTTTGTAAGATGTATAAAGCACAGCGGGATGGCAGAGCCAGTGAGCTCCAGGAATGTCAACTGGGGATGAGCCCCGAGAAAGAGGCTGTGAGTTCCCAGGGCATAAAGTTTGCATATCAGAAACTGAAGCAGCAGCCTCCTAAGACAATCCACTTGCTATCTTGATTGGGTTGTGCTAATTGATCCCCCTGCATATCTTTATCTCTGCATTTTGCAGAGATAGCTTTCTCACTACTTTGCCAACCAGCTCAAGTTACTCACATAGTTCCTGCCATCCTCACTGTCACTCATCCTCAAGCCACCCCCTTGCTTCACTAGTTAATAAATTCTGGGAGAGGCCTAGGATCAAGGCCTTTGTCCGCATGTCCTCATGAGGACTGGACTCAGGACCGCTTGGCTGCCCTTAACCTTGAACATGTCTCGGAGTCTTTACTCTCGCCGTGGGTTGCACCGGATGTGGCAGATTGGAATTAATTTACCGGGATTCCAACAACGTTTCAGTGGATTTATAAATGTAACTTCTTGGATTGTGAGGAAAACTAGAGAAAAGATTTCAGTACTTGGATTACCATACTCATTATTTGGGAATACAATA
>RJWM01030584.1:0-23284 GCA_004363535.1 Dasyprocta punctata
ACTTCAAAGAATCAACAACTGGGATCTCATCTCACTAAAAAGTGTTCACACAGCAAAAGAAAACATTTTCGTTTGTGAGAAAAAACTTTAGCCAACTGTCCCTTAGACAAAGGACTTCTCTCTAGCACATATAAAGTATTGAAAACAATCAGGTCCCCCAAATTCAAAGACCCAATCCAAAAATGAGCATCTGAGATGAATATGCACTTCTCAGATGAAGAAATACTAGTAGCAAATAAATATATGAAAAAATGTTCAACATCATTGGTCATTCAAGAAATGCAGATTAAAGCAACACTGAGATCCCCAGAAAGAATGACTATCATCAAGAAATCAACCAATAATAGATGCTTGTAGTGTTGTGGGGAAAAAGGAACCCTTCTTCACCATTGGTGGAAGTGCAGACTGGTATAGCCACTGTGGATATCAGGAAGTTTCCTCAAAAAGCTAAGAGTAGAGGTCCCATTTGACCCAGGTATTCCCCTTCTGGTTATATTTCCAAAAGAATTAAAAACATCACATCACAGTGATATATGTGCACTCATATTTATAGCAGCACAGTTTGTAATAGCTAAATAAATCTTGAAAACAACACAGGTGCCCATCAGCTGAGAAATGAATCAAAAATATGTGCTTTTTAATATAATGAAATACTACTCAGCCACAAAGAAGGATAAACTGCAGACTTTTATAGGTAAATGGATACAACTCAAGACCATACACATGAGTGAAATAAATTAGAATCATATAAATAAAAATTGTATTGTCTCACTAGTGTGAGAAACTAAACAAGTAAATAAGATCTGAAATGTACAATAGATGTTGTGAATTGGGAAGTAACAATTCAAAGGAAAAGACAAACTATGATAGAGGAAAGCAAAAACAGGGAAAAGAAAAACATGTATATGTCTACACAAGACAGTTAAGATAGCTATACACCTAGCTTCTGTCTGTTCCTTGAAAAAATGTTTTGTGTTAACACTATTTAAACAAGTTATCATGTCTGTATTCTGAATAACTACTAGGAAGACAACAATAAACAGCATATCAACTATTTTAACTGTTTCACTAACCTGTTTTGTAACTGTTTCATTGGTTGTTTTTCTTTTTTCTCCTTAAAAAAAGTATTTAGAAAGTTTAATTAACTAATATATTGTCCTCTGCTTAACAAATCTCAAAAATTCACATGTGGAGCATGCATTAATAATCTAGAAGATCTGAATTTTTTCTCTTATCAGTGGAATATCCACAAAGTCTTCTTTACATAACTTCAAAGTATGTAACAAGGTAAAGCCACAAGGTAAAGCAAAGAGACATTGCTCTGTAATGTGCAGGGGTCTCCTCACCTGGCCTTTGGGAACCCACAAACTGGCAGGGAGCTGCAGGGTAAAGATGATACTTGTTAAAGGCAACCCCTTTTTCAGGTGCTTCCTAACCCAGGGACTTCATAGTTCTCAAAAATCAGGCTTTGAGTGGGGCATGGTGGTGCATGCCTGTAATCCCAGCACTCCAGAAGCTGAGACACGAGGATCGTTACAAGTTTGAGGCCAACCCAGGCTACAAAGTGAGCTCCAGCCAGCCTAAACTACATAGCAAGAACTTGTCTCAAAAAAAAAAATCAAGTTTTAGGTTGACAATGAGAATAAATTAGAATCTTGCAAAAGAAGACATTGGAGCATTCATTGTAATATCACCTAATGTTCACGTGGTCAGTTGATTTAATCCAATGCAATTGTACAAAAATTGACTATTTTCAGAAAAGTAATGCAGTTCTCCTATTTCAGACTTTTAAAAAACAAGTAATCAATAAACATAAAAGAATTAAATTCAATCAGCTCTCATAAAACCTTGAAGAGTACTAAACACAGATGTCAGTAACACCCTGGTAAGGTGCTAGACCAAGCCACAGACACACACATACATGTGGGTGTCACATCTGGAGATCTTTATCAGCATTGTGCAATGCCAAAAATATGAATGTTTAGCCAACCTCCTGACATGAACTGTATTGTGTGCTTTGAAAGATGTGTCTTAGTCTTATTGTGGTAGAGAAATACATTCAGGAGTCCAATAAAGTAAAGGGATTATCTGCAAGCATGTTGGAAAGGCTTAGAAATAACAACCAATTTGACAGAGAGAGAAGAGGAACAAGGCAATGGCTGATCAAACAATTGAAAAATTTTAGAAATATTTAAAATCAATATGAAAAATTGTTCTGGTATAAAGAAAAAGCAATCACTTTGAAAAGTCACTAAATAACTAAATAATAAGAAAAGTACTATTCCCTTTCATAAAAAATATATAGGGCTGTATTTCTGTGCATAATTTGATTTCCTATAGATAATCAAAGACTGCATGGAAATGAACTTGTTTTCTGTTTATATTCAGCCCTTTGGAAATAACGTACAGAAACAATAAAAGGAAGTCTTCATTTATTTTGATCCAAAGTAAAAATCTTACACTGTGCTTACATGTTTTGAAATTTCAAAGAAAAAATTAGCATTGTTTTTTAATGATTTACTACTACTAATAATAATAGTGATAATAGAAGGTTAAATTACTTGTATCTTGAAAGACATGGGGTTATTACTTCTATCCACATGGTATCCAGTGGTGCCCTGATCTGCAAGGACTCCTACATCAGAAGATATGTAAAATATAGCACAATTCTCCAACCTCATACTTTGCATATATATATGTGTATATATATATATATATATGTCTCCAGGACAATCCCCCTGTTTTCAGATACACAAGCTTAATTTCAACCACCATGTGACATACCATATTCATGGGGCTGAGTTTAATGGTATGAAGATGTTTAGGAGGCCATTCTGCTTACCACAAAAGAAAAAGTGAGATGCCAGCATTTTCCCATGAGTCAGTGCCATTTCCAGACTGTGGAGAAAGAGAACAAGAAGTCACCAAGAAGCAAACCCTCCCTGTGAGCTGACATCACGTGCAGGCTTCTGAGGGGAAAGCCAGATGCCAGCCCCTTCCAGCGCATGGGCTGGGAAACTAGAAGAGCCAATCAGCCCACCCCACCCCTGCTGTAAGCGACCAGCTGATCTGGACAAACACAGGCTGCAATGATGGCTACTGAGGTGGAATACAATTTAATGCTTATAGTGTTTAGTCTTTCACTGACTTTGCAGGTCTAAAGCCAGTGGTCTGATCATCTATTCAGAGGATGCCAATACGTAGTGTAGCATCTATGGGGTAATCTCCTTCTGAGGATGGTGGCCATTGCTGATTCCCTATTGTTTTGTGTTGCAGTCCTGCATCATTTTCACTGCTTTGTTGGGTTGGGTTTTGCTGTCTTTTGTTTTGTTTGATTTTATTATATTGGATAGCATATTGGCAGCTGTTTCATAGATAACAAGATATATTATGGTAGCCATTTTGAATGTACTATTATCTTGTTTTGAAGTCCTTTATTGCATTCATTGTTCATTTTTATTGGTTCTATTCTGTTCATCCTCATTTCATTTTTACTGTGTCTGAAGGTATCTGCAGCTCTTTTGAAGACAGCAGGAGGCATTATGGTAATCATTGTTGATTTCCTATTGTTTTGAAGTCCTGTGTCACTTATACAGGTTTGTTTTGATGTGTTTTGTTCTGTCTGGTTTTGCTTGGTTTTATTCTCTTTAAAAGAAAAATATAAAATACTTAAAAAATAAAGAAAAGGTCTGAGTCATAAAAAGGATAAATAGGATACAAGATAAAAAAATTTGTGCAGTAGTTCTGCAGGTTTAAAATGATAGCATACCACCAAATGGGTTGCTTGAATAGCAGAAACCAATTTCCTCACATCTCTAAAAGTTAGCAGCCTGAAATCACAGTGCCAGGGTCAGAGCTGAGGGCTGGGAAGGAAGGATGCATTGCAGGATTCTCCCCTTGGTGTGTGGATCCCCTTTTCAAGCGCACGTGGCCTTCGCCCTACATGGTTGCCTGTGCTCAAATGCCCCTCTTTTACAAGCATACCAGTCACACTGGCTGATGAGCCCTCCAGACTCCACTATGACTCCATTTTAACCACTAATTATGTTTAGTTTATCCCATTTGCCAAGGTCGTCACATTCTGAGGTGTAGAAGGAGGGTTAAGACAACAGTACAGGAGTATTCAGGGGACCATTATGCAACCTGTAACAAATCCATAAGTGATCATCCATATGCTAAAAAATTTGTCACAAAATATAATTCTTTTTAAGTGTATATTCTCAAGCACTTTGAGTCCTGAAAATAATCCTGAATAAAGAGTATAGAAATATAAAGAAAATACAGGTAAATATATAGAAAGACTGTAAGGGATATGAGAATACATACATGGAGACACATGCATTCGTATACATTCCTGGTGTTATTTATCTAACCACTTATGGGAGCCGCTCTTCTTCTCAGTGAAAAAATTATTTTGGAAACATTTAAAAGTCAAATTTCACATTAATTTCCCTTGGATACTAGAATCTGTCTTCAAATTCTTCCAAAAGGCATATCTATTTTCTTAATTTCAGGAAAGTTTACCATGATGCGCATGTTTGAAAATTAAAAGATCTCTGTACAAAAATAAAATAAAATTCATGGCACATCTCACTTGGCTTTGGAGCTGTATGGTGTCTGTGGCTTCATGGACATTGCTCTGCTGAGCCCGGGGTGTGCAGAGCATGCTTGTGTCCTGTGAGCACAAGTCCAGGGATGTCCCCCAAGAGCAGGAAGTCAAGGAAACATTGATAATTCCCAGGCAGTAACAGATCCTTCAACTTCATGATAAACCCCACATTTCTAAGGTCTTTGTGTTGTCTACAGAACAAAGGTAAGAACAGATTTCTACATATCAGAAATATGGGACACCCTTGCTCTTGTGATTTGTGGCAGGGCACCCAAATTAGATGAGATATTCTGAAGAGGAAGGACAAGGCTACCACAAATTTAAGATAAATCTTTGCATAATAGCAATCGGGCCTCAGCACCTGTGACAAAGCACCAAAACTGACAATCAATGACTTTTTTGTGCTACTGTTCATTCGACAAACCTCCATCAAACATTAAAGACTATAAACCCCTGCAACATGACCAGTTGGAATCCACAGGAGTGCTCCCCTGATCTTTAGTGGCATTATTTAGCCCCGGGAGACTGAAGGAAAATCTCACAGAGGGATCCTCTCTTCTCTGCAGCTTCATTTTAAATCAAAGGACCAATTCAGAAAAACAATAATCCTTTTTTGTCAACAGTCTACCTCTTTCTATACTTCTACTGAACAAAATGTTCAAGGGCGAAATTCGTGGCTGAGATAATAAGAGCGAAGGACACGGCGGCAGATGCTAAATGAACAGAAGCGTGACAGCGTTACCTATGGCTCCCAATTTCCCAGGGAGGGTTTTTCTGCCTGGTTAGGCAAGAAAGTAAAGGCAAAGGATGGAAGGACACGTTTTGCCAAATTTAAAACCGTCTCAGAATGTGTTTCTTCAAATTTTCAAAAGAGTTCAAATCTCTTAGTTTCTAAGGATTTTTTTTTCCTACTGAGAAACTGGAACATTTTGTAGGAAAGAGATTCCAGAAAGCAACAGAGAGAGAGAGAGAGAGGTGGATATATGTTTCTTATATTTTATATATCAATAAATTAGACACTTAATCCATTAAATCTTTGTTTTGACACATAGAAATGTTCATACCTGTGAAGTACCATGGGCTATTTTCATGTATATTTATAATGCATAATGTTCAAATCAGGGTCAGCATATCTACCCCAAAATTCAGCATTTTCTTGTAGCAAAACATTCAAAATTCTTTCTTCTAGGTTTTTACTGTTACCTCTCATCACTCTACTATGTAAGAGAATAGCAGAATTTATATTCTCTATTTAAACATAACTTAGTACCTGTATTTCTGTCCTAACAAATTATCATAAGTTTAATGGCTTGAGACATTTGGTTTTATCTCAGTTTCTGTTCAGCAGGAGTTCAGGTGCAGCGAGACTAAATGTGCTTCTCTTCTTAGAGACACACAAATTCAATATCGAGGTGTGGGCAGGAGTTCATTTCTTTCTGGAGGTGGTGGGGAAGCGGCCCCCTCCACTCCCCTCTGCGTGTTCACAGAATTCAGTTTCTAGCAACCATGGGACTGAACTCCTTATTTCCTTGCTGGCTGCTGGCCTGGAACCACGCGCAGCTCCTTCAGAGCCCTGCATTTCTCCTCACGCCGCCTGTCCGCCTTCAGGTCGGCAGTAGTGGGTGAACCCCTCCGGTCCTCCTACCATCTCTTCTGCACCTCTTCCACATTTTGTTCTGCCACATCTGCCTTCTGCCTCTGCATAAGGTTTTCTGCTTTTAAGGGCCTATGTGATTTTCCTGGGCCCACCCAAATAATGCACAGTTATTTCCCTATTTTAAGGTCCATAAACTTAATACCATCTACAAAATCCCTTTTTAAAAAAAATGTAATATATTCATATATTCTGGATAATAAGATGTGGAAATTTTGGAAGGCCATGGCACCTACCACAAACACAGTTTTTAGAGCAAAGTGGTAAGGGATAGACTTTTCAAGCTTGAAAAATTAAGTGGAAAAATACCTTCATACAGTGTTTTTTAAATACATAATTTTTGAGTATTTCAAGTCATGAAAAGAAACCATAGGTAAAGCCAGTAATACTATTTTCATATCAAATTTTCACTCACTAAACTAAAAAAGGTTACTCATTACCTATCTCCATATCACTTATT
The DNA here is from genome assembly GCA_004363535.1 of Dasyprocta punctata. Taxonomy (NCBI): domain Eukaryota; kingdom Metazoa; phylum Chordata; class Mammalia; order Rodentia; family Dasyproctidae; genus Dasyprocta; species Dasyprocta punctata. The sequence goes on from RJWM01030584.1 coordinate 6,724, forward strand.
TTACACCACTGACTGATACAGAATGTGTCATTTGCTTTATTTGTGGAGCAGATCGTGGTTGAGTGGCTTGTCAATGATCACTTTTCAATGGTCTCCATGTCTTGGCTCTGTGACAGATTACTTCATATTGATTAATGTGAAAGTGGACTCATGACATTTTTCTTAGTAATCTGAGATAGAAAATATTAAAGGCAGTGAATTGATAGCTTCTATTAATTAAAAGTTACCCATAGGAAAACAACAGATGATAGCAATGCTGTGATTAGATTTCACTCTACAAGTCAAGCATTTAATAAAGTAGAGAAAAGAGATTCTTCGTCTCACCACTTGTTTTTGCCCTTTCAGGACTGGCCTGTCATACTACTATAGAATATTCTATTTCCAGAGCCTTGAAACTCCAAGAATGATGTCACCAAGTAATATGTGACCATGTGCCACACTATTAGTGTGTGTAAATTGATAGTAAATTACCAGCTCCCCATGGGTTATAAATATATGTGTTTCTGAGTGTTGCTTGAGGCCATAAAATGAGGTTATATATTTGCATATTGTCAAGAAATTCATTAACCTTTTCTGTTTTCAAACACAACTGTGTGAAACATTTCAACATATTAGAAACCACGGGAAAAATATAAATTGGACCACTTGAATATTTAGGTTTCTAGTTTCTTGTCAGACTGAAAAATAAGTAGCACCACAGGATTTCCAATATCCACCTCTCTCCACTTGATGCAGAAGACATTTTGATCCATAATTAAATTTGTGCTCTTTCTTGCTAACAGAATTGAAATATCCTACAGTGTTTTGTAAGAAGTTTTGACATTATCTTTCCATTTAGAACCATGTTGTGACAGCTCACAATTTTCCTTCTAAAAGGGCATGAAAAACACATCACACACTAATTGAGGTGCTGCCTAATCAGGCAAAATCAGATCTCTTTTGGCCCAACTATAGCTTCTGGTAAATCTAGTTGCATAAAGGAGCTAAGTTAAATTACTACCAAACATAATACAATAAGGAAATATATTTTGTTCTACTCTAAATATCTATAATCATGAGAACTGCTCTTTCCTTCCTTCCTCACCTTCTTTTGTTCCTTTCCTCCTCTTTCTTTTCCACTAATGAAATACTCTCAGCTTTCAGATCTGCAAGACCTAATGTTTGTCCAGCTGTATGTATTCACATTTCCAAACCACAAACTGTTTCAGCCTCAAGAAGAAATGAAGTTCCCAGTAAGTGCTAACACTCGTCAAACAGAACCCAGGGCCAACGCTCCTCTGCTGCAGAGACAAAGCAGAAACAAGACTGTGGGTGGCTGAAGCCTGATGGGAAAGACGGCATCATCCTGCCTACTGGTATGAATCCGTAATAATTTCACCCTTTCAGCAATTCAATAGACATTTCACACGAGGCTGCTCTACGCCAGACACTTCTGCAATGATCTGAGGCAAAATGGGAGCAAATCACATTCAGTCCCTGTCCTCAACAAGTTCCCAATTAATTATTAAGTGAGAAAGACAGTCATCAAATAATTACACTGGAAGACAGGAGGAAGTTAGTATATGTGTTATATGGAAAATAGCATATAATTGGGGACTAGGGCAGTTTTTCTAAGAATGTGAAATTTCAGATCTTGAGAGCTAAAGAATGAACGGGAGCTCACTGGGCAAGAGAACCTAGGGTGGACAAGGAAGCATTTCAGCAATCTAGCAGAGTCTCAGGTGGGATCTTTCTCTCTCTCTCTCTCTCTCTTTCTCTCTCTTGCACACATACACAAGCATGCATGTAAGTGTTTTATTTTGAAAAATAAAGAAAGAAACATTTTAAAACTTTCAAAAGAGTAGACTACTGAATTTCTGTTAATTTTGGGAATGTTCATCAAAGTTAGGTCTCACAAGAGGAAAGACTTATTCTTTTTTTTTTTTTTAACTTTTTAGAATACGCAGTTTACTCCAGTTACTGGATTTAGTGTTACTGTTTGAGTCACTGGATTGAAAATGTTAATATATGTTATGATTCTTTTAAATTTTATTTTAAAGATAGTAAAATCCAGCAAAACAAAATAGCACAAAGTCATTTTAAAACAAAGTGGTAGAATTGGTACAGAACTTCAAAGCAGGATACTAGGAAAACAATAGCTACTACAGTATATCTTGTTATCTTCACAATAGTTGTCCCTTCCATCAGGTGTAGCAAAATCAAACCAAAAACAAAACAGAATAAATTCTTGTGTTTAGCAGGTTAAATTTGTCAATAGAAGTGGGCACTAAGCTCATGATAGGTCTACCAAGAAAAGGGAGGGAGAACAGTTGGTGGGGGCAAAGTCATACCAGTGTCTAAGTGGGATATTTGCATACATTTCAAGCTACTGCAAACTCTTTTCTTGGTCCAAGTCATAGCACTTTACTGCACAGTGTAACTTGAGTACAAAGTGTTGTTATCTTCCAGAACTCCTGATCTACACACACCACTCATCACTAGCACCTCAGTATCATTGTTGAAGGTAATCAGAACATCTTGTGACTTTCTTGTTGTAGTGGAATTTCAATCATTTGTTGAGTGAGTGGCTGCTTAAAAGCATTTAAGCCTCTGGAGAAAGCACAACAACTGACTACTATAGGGATAAGTGTCATCATGAAAATTATCACAAAGTTGAGCAATGCCTTCCAAACAAAATCCAGTCAGAACTAGGACTAGCTAGAATAGATCCCATCTCCACCCCAAATCTGTAGAATTGGAGAGTTGACATTAATAGGCTATTAAAACACTGAATTAACACAAAATACTGTGATAAGTGGGTGAACCTAAAGAATCTCACTTCTTTTACATTCAAAATCCTTAAACCAACAGACAGAGAAAATAATAGTTATGAAACAGAAAAACATAATAAACATATGGTGGCTATTAATTGTGTCTGCTATCTTCTTCCAGAGAATCCCAAGAGACTCACTGGCACAGAATCTGGGAGAAAAGTGGAATCTTTCTTTTTTAATAAGAGATATAAATCTAAGGTGTTGTTTCCATGAGTTTCATGACAGCCTTTGTGGCTCAGAATTCAAGAGGATACAAACCACATTTTCAGTGGCTCTAGGCTAAAGGTCATGTGCAGCACTTCCTGTGACTTACCCTGGAGAAAAACCACAAGGGCTTGTTGAAAATCAGCTTGACCTTGAAGTTCTAACACATTCGGTTGTAGAGGCTCATCAGTGTCAGTAATAAGCCATGATATTCCCACATACATGAGCAACCAGTAACCAGCTCGTACAGGGATAGTCTAGATTTTCTATTCTAAGGATCTAGTGACTTTAGAGCTAAGAGCAAAACTCTCAGAGTTTTGCAAATTTCTGTTTTAGTGTGCAATCATTGGTCATTATTTTTCTAAGGAAGAGTGGTGGTTGGGCCCTGAGGCTTCTGGCTGACAGACAAGATCTTGCAACATCCCTTAAGTCATAATCACACAAGGGTAATACTGGATAAATTCCATTGTCAGGTGCTGTAAACGGCCTAAAAGTTTTCACTCATGTCCTGCCCCCACTGTTCCTGTTTATACAGGACATGTGGTTAGACATTTTGTTCACAAAGCAAAGAGGTGACTTCAATGTCACTGATACCTTTTCATTAGTATATCCTCAGGACCTTTTTTTTTCTTTTCTTTTTTTTTTTTTTTCTTCGTGGCACCAGGGCTTGAACTCATGACCTTGCGCCTGCCAGACAGGTGCTTAAGTCACTGAGCCAAACTCCCGGCCCTGGTTTTTTGAGGCAGGGTCGCACTGTGTAGCTCAGGCCGGCCTTGTGCTCGCATTGTAGCCCAAGCCGGCCTCGAACTCACAACGCTCCTCCTACCTCAGCCTCCCGAGTGCTGGCATATCCTCAGGACCTTTTAAAAAATTGTTCCTTTCATGTGTGTTTGCAGCTTGCTCTTTCAAAGAATATATCTTATCATCTCACACAGAATAAAAATCCATCTTAGTCCTACCAGTTGCCATATGGGTAAAGCAAATGATCTAATCTTCTCCAATATATTAGTTCAGAATCAGGTGCTTGATCCTGGAAGTGACTCAAGACCTTATGCCAATAGTCAGGACTTAATTTTGGACTTGCTGGACAGTCTGGATGTGTCTAGTTAATTAATCTGTTAATATGTGAACCTTTGCTTAGTGAAACTGCTTTTACACAGTTGCCTAGTCTAATGGGAGTAAACCGGTTTCAATTTTTAAAATGATGTTTCTTCCAAAGCCTGCCAAAGTCTCAAACCACTACAAAAAGCATTTCTATACAGGCGTTTGCTCTCGTATCTCTTAGAAAACTGGCAGAGCTTAGTAAGGGCTACAATTTTGGCAATTTGTACAGATTTAACATCTTGGAGAAAGTTGGATGTGAATGATCTTACTGGATCCTAACCAAATATCCAAATTTACATCTTCCTTTTTGAGTTCTTAAACAGGACTTAAACACATATAATTTACAATGTAGTTTATCACAAGAAATCAGGGAAAAGCAAGAAAAATTCCCCTGATATATGCAAAACATTCATGAGGTTCTCTATTCTGCAGCAAAGATAAAGAGTAGCAACTTTTAAGGTCTTTTGGAATGGATAAAACCATGTATGATTAATAGGCAAAGAAAGAATTTCTTCTCCTTATAGCTTTAGTGAGGTATATTTGATATACAAAAACACACATATGTTTATTGCATATAATTTGATGAGTTGACACATAATCAATTCATATTCATGATACAAACACTAAGATCAGGACAATAAGAACATCCATCAAAGGAAGAGATTGAGAGTAAAGAAGTAAAGGATTAAAAGTAAAAGATTTCAAGGGAAGTCAGTTTAGTAACAGAAAAATATCAGGTGTTTTGATTCCAAGGAAAATCTGAATAATACAATTATTAAGTGGTGTCTAGTTACTTTTCTCCCATTGCTGAGACAAAATACCCAACACCCAAAGTTAAAGGGAGAAAGGTTTATTTAGCTCACAGTCTGTGGAGGTTTCAGTCTAATTGGCTGGCTCAAAGCAGGGCAGCACGTGGCACAGAGGCAACAGTTCATGGTGCTGGAAGATAGTAAAAGCAACAAAGGAGAGTGAAAGCAATGAGAGAGACAGAGAGAGAGAGAGAGAGAGAGAGAGAGAGAGAGAGAGAGAGAGAGAAACAAGCATTTATGTTCCTTATATTGTATGCAGCCTATCCACTCTTGCATGGATGTAGCACTCACACCCTTAATCCCAGCATTGGCCGTGAATCAATCACAAGCTTAAACTGGCCAATTCCAAAAAGCCTGCACTCCCTGACTGCAAGAGTTTTTGGGGGGATCATCTGGACTCAAACCATAGCAAGTAGAGATCCTGAGACTAAGTCAACAAGGGGCTCAGTTGACCTTGAACCACTGCCACTGTATACAAACAGCAGGGCAGGGTTTTGTCAGGAAATCAATGTGCAGATTTAATAAACATCTGATGCCCATTTCTTGTTAGATAAAACCCACAAAACTTGCCTTAATGTACAAATACAAATACTTATGATCATTGGAAAGTCCTTCATGTCGTAAGAGATATTCTGTAGTGAATCTGTGAAATGCACTGGATTGGGGGTGTCAGTTTGACTTCCTTGTACAAGTGGAAAGTTGGTACAGAAAAGACAGGATTCCAGTGTCTGCATATCCTATGGGAACAAGAAACATTCCAAGCTGTCTTTCAGTAATTGGCCACGAAAGTCACGAATAGCTTGCAATCTTCGTAGAGAAAGAGATTCATAATTTTTGTTTGATGTGATGACGAAGAAAATACCCTGAGGTCTGATGAAATTGGAATTTATCCTTAGAAACCTTGTTTCCCTGTACACTGACACTGTCAGCAAATGGAAGAAATCAATTCTGCAAGACTCTCAATCTGGAGAACAAACAAAAGTTCGTCCACATATCACATACGCGTGGAATCCTTGGGAAATTGGATGTCTCTAATGATTCAGATGTGGTTGAACATTTGTAAGCAGCAAAAGGATGCTTCTTGGTCATAATTATTCACATATACTATTGATTTTTCAAAGAGGATGCAATAGATACAGTGAATCTGGGAAGAAGTGTTGTATAAAACGCTGCTGAGCATGGACCCATTACTGTAAAGCAAACAGTGGTCTCAGGGATAGAAGAGAAAATAATGTTAGAATAGCTGGGATATGAGGGAGGTGGAAAAGTAGAATCTTATTAATGGGTCTTAAATTTCATGTAAAATAGAAGCCATACTAATTTGTTTTCTAGATGGTTAGAACAGGGGAATTGTAAGAGCCAGCATAGATCTAAATTCTTTTTGGAGGTATGAGAATGCAATGGACTGTAGTCTTTCATGGCCTCCTTTTTACAGTGGGCAGTTTCAGCCAGAACATTACTTAATTTATTAAGACATATCAGGATTTGGTCACCTTTATAGTATATATAAAGGAGAACCATCCTTGCTCAGGAGGCTGTCAAGGATGCCTTCAAATCGTGGGATGTCCGTAGAAGAATCATCAAGGAGAAGAAACCTAGTTTTGTCACAATTAGTTTGTAAGCATTATCATTTGGTTTCTCTTATACCAGTCAGAGCTCTATCGTGATGAAGGATGACACTGACTTATCTCTATGATCACCACTCCGGCCAGTCCTGGCCTTCAGAGGAGGGCCACACCTGAGTTCCTTAGTAACACTGTTGCCCCTACGGCCACTAACTCATCCATACCTTTGGTGAATATAGTGTACTTCGGGCCTTTCAAAGTTTTCTTGTCTTCCCTGATACAGAAGCCAGATGCATGGTCAATACAGGCACCCATGAAAGGAGGCAGGGATATTTTTAGAGACAAACACCTACTACCTTTCAAGACAGAGGCATGGTCAAATCGGTTATGATCCAAGGTTATAGTGTTAACAGAGCAAACATATGCAAAGGCATCAGTCTCACTGTTCCCCTATTTCAGTTTCATATTTTTCTGATCATATCCTTGGCTTTAGCATTATGAACCTGCTTTGGCCAAGCCTTCGAATGCTGGAAACTCTATGACTGTACCAGTAAAATCTTTAGTCTGCTATTTAAATTAGCCTGCTCTTTCACTAAAGGAGGCATAACTAATTTGTAAGCCACCACAGGTTTCCAGCTTTTACACTTATTAATGACCTTCGAATCTTCAGTATCCTTCTGGAAGGCATGTCAGCACAAGTTACCCTGAATCAGCTGCCTCTGCAGTCTTTGCAAACATCACCGCTACCCCATGCCTTCCAAATGCCAATTGCCATTGTTCTGTGATCAAGTCCTCAGGGTCCCCAGGTCCATCGACAACCAGGACAGAGTGTTGTTCACCAGTTCGTGAATGAACCAGTTCCAAATCTAAAAATTTATCTTAAAATTCCAGCTCACTCTCAGCACCATTTGCACTAATTTGGCCAGCTAAGAGCGGGCAGCAACATAGTTTTAGACGTGTGTTACAGTTTAGATCTAAGGGTCCCCCTGAGGACCCATGTACTCTGAGGTGGTGAATCGCTAGTGGATGTGACCTGGAAGCACGGGCCCTTTGCCCCGCACCTCTTCTCTACGTTTCTTAGCTGCCGTGAAAGAAGCACCTTTCCTATATCATGCACTTCCGTGATGCCTTTCTGCCTTGAGGCCAGCCAGTCTTCTGAAACTGTGAGCCAAAACTGAGAGTGCTGGGATGTTTCCCCACTATCAGGAAAGTGACTAAGGGGAGCAGGAGCTTGCAAGAGGAACCCACAGATCATACTTCAAATTTTTATACCTGTAGCAGAAAGAGAGAAAGAAGGACACTGAACAGTAAGAGTAAGGGATGAGTCCTGAATGTTGCCAGAACAAGGCGTGGTATTCCCGCCGAGCTTGGTCAGTGGCTTAAAGAAACCAGTAGAAAAAACGGCCTTGACGTGAATGCATTATTGGCTCCAGAATGAATCAGCGGGGGCCATCCGTCAATTAGGTCTCCATAGCCGGTGATCTCACTGGTACATTTTCATGGCCAAATGCCTACTCTAGAAAAGAGATCCATTAAGCAAGTCATTGAATATACTCTAATAAATAGGGAAATAAAAACTTCAATGCCCTTACCCTATCCAAATTCAAATTAATCTGTACAACATTGGAATCACTTGCCCTTTAAAGAATCGTCTTCCAGGGTTACTATCCTATCTACATTCCTTTATGGTTGAATAGACAGGTATGTCAGGAAACATTCTTTGGATGCACTTTGCTGAGTCTTCTGCCTCCTGATTGTATTATTCGTCTTTCTACCTCAGAAATGCAGTCATTTCCCAAAGTTCAAATTCAGACATCGGCATTGTACAAATCATGTAAACTACAATACTATGAAGTTTCTTTCATTTGTTTCTCTGTTTTTCTATGTTTTCATTCATTCAATGTCATTATTCACCTTATAGGTACCAGACACTGCCAAACACTGAGAGCCCATAAAGCTGAGACCATGTAGTTACTGAAAACACAGAAGGAGAAACAGCAAAAGATACTACTTTTATGTCTTTTTCCCCATCCACAGTTTATTACAGATAAGGCACATCTTTTTTAAATTATGTGACTGTATACTAAGAAGTACACCAAACACAATCAGAAGAAAGCAATTTCCAGCCATTTTTCTCACAAAGAATATATATATATATATAAATATATATATACACACATATATATGCACATCAAACTTCCTGCTGCATAAATGATAACCTCTATTTTCCTTAGGAAAAATTCCCCAAATTACTGATTCAACTTTGGATGCTGTTGCAAGATATTACAAATCAGGAGCAGGTTTCATATTAGAATAACCTCAGGCAAGCAAAGCGATAAAAATATTTCCGAAATTTTTCAACAGATACTCAAAGAAACTGACTACAATTAAACTTCACCTCCAACAGGGCCATGCTGAAAACCAAAGAATATTCCACATTGGTACAGTGTGCAAGCAAGCTGGTGTTTTGACATTAATTGAAAAGAACACCGCATTTGCTAAAGTTCACATTTCTGAGACTGTCAATGCATTTACTGAAAATCCATTTGAGAATTTCTTTCTGATGTCTGTTTAACCTGGGTCTCCAACCTCCAGGAAAGCCATGATTTCTTCATCTAGATCTAATACAGCAGGAGGCAAGACACTTAATAAACTGAGCAAGACCTTAGAGAGACAGAAGTCTTAAATTTGAATTCAACCCATGGCTCACTTGTTAAAGGCATTGTCTTTCCCGGGGAAACCTCAGGCTGTTACAAATGATAAGCAGAAGTGCAAGCCAAGCTCCTCATATACAAGTGTTTCCTACGTATTTGAGCACAGTTGCTAATTTATGTGTTTCTCCTAAGGCAGACAATGGCAGTAGCTCTTCTAAAAGCAGTCAAAACAGCTAAAAGAGAGTATTTTAAATATTCTTACCACAAAGAGATGATAAACATTTGAAGTGATGGATAATATATACATATATATATGATCATACTATATATGTAGTATATATATATAAATGCAATTATTGTTTGCCAGTAAAATAAACCTTTTTTTTCTAAAAAAAGAAAAAAAAAGCAGTTGGTAGGCATGATGGTACATGCCTGTAGTCCCAGCACTTGGGAGGCTGAGGCAGAAGGATTACCACAACTTCCAGCCTGGCTCCAGTTAGTTCAAGACCAGCCTTAACTACAAAACAAGACCTTCTCAAGAGTCAATCTATCAATCAATAGCAGCTGGATACATATGAGAATGGTGACAGTGGTAAAAACTAAAGGCAGAAGAGTAACAGCAAAACAAATAAATGTAAAATAAATGAATTCAAAGAGCTTTAGATCTATAATAATAGCTAAAATTTTCCAAAGAGGTGTTTTTAAAGTTTTATGTCATTTTATGTTTTAACCAATACATGAAACAAGGTTTTCTCTAATTCATCATGGCTACCCTTACAATACTTCAAATGTCTGCAGACACAATGGACTTGGCTCAAGTATTTATTCATTCTTTCTTTCTTTGTGTTCTTTTGGACACATAATTTATGAAGATAGTATTCTTGAATGGTTTCCATTTTGTATGATGAAAAGACAATGCTTCTAGGACCTCTCCTAATAAAAGAATATAACCATATTTGAAACAAGTCTTTGAAACAATGGGGCTGAAATCAGCCTATTTTGCTTCCTACCACTGCATTGACAAAATAAATATATGCTATGATTTCAGGCCAGATAGTCTGGCTTCATGGAACAACAATAGACCTGAAAGGCTTTGTCAAGTTTGTTGTGTGCAAATAACCCATTGATTATGGTATCTGTGAACAATGTGTAGGCATGAACATTTCATGCTCCAACTCTGCAATACGAACATTACAAAACTTTACTTCATTCTATACTGTCAAGGTCAAAAGCATAAATCAAATCCAAATAAAAACTGTTCTAAAATCCATATGCACCAAGAAACTCTAAAAATCCCTGGGGAAAAAAGAACTCTTTCAAGTCTGACTTTGTATTTCCTCTCTGTTTCTAGCTGTTCAGAAATATACCCAAGTGATTCAACACCATCATAGGCTACTCACCTCCTCATTTCTATTTTTCAAATAGTTTATACCATGAAATCACAAAGGCCCTGATTGTCATTCTCAAAAGACAGAATCATTCTACTATCACATCAAAGGCATTTGAATAGTTCCTCTGGTTATAGAGAAGGTTAAAGCTAAAATGTTAAAGCTGTTGGATTATTATTTTGAAATGAAATAGCAATCATACCAGGTAGAGCTCAATTGGCACAGAATTGTACATGCACAGAAAACTAAAGACTAGTGCCTGGACTACACTCAGTATCTCTTATACTTGATTTATGTTTATTTTCTATGTGCAAATCTCCATCTGTCCCAGTTTTCCATTAAGAACAATAGAGGAGCCCTTCTGATGGAAATTTAACACCTGTTAATTCCCATAGGCTCTACCCAGAGATAGCAATCCACTTGATTGAGTGACTGTCATAAATATCAGAGGTACTAAGTTCAACTTCTGTATTGGGGCTCTGTTTTTATGAGAAGTTCCCTTTTAATTTTAGTGATTATATGCAGTGGGACAGAATTATAGTGAATAGCAGATGTACATTTAGATTTTCTGATAATGGAAGTATGAAAATTCTTCAACTTTAATGTCAGTGTGATTTTTTGAAATTTGTACATCACCACATGTCTAGAAGAATGGACACTACCTCGGATAAAGAAAGAGAGATCTTATCTCTTGCTTACAGGGCACTTCATGTCTTAAGCATCCTGTATATTTTGTATACACCAAATAGAACACACACTTTTTTTAATTTATCTTCCAACTGAGTATGTGTTGAACTATTTTCCCCAAATGTTTAAGGAGTTAAACAGGTCTCTAGAGCAAACTCTGAGGCACAGCAGGGTATTGTAAGTCTCTATCTGAAAACCTGGATTACATTATTTCATGGATATACTCGAAAATACATTTATTTTCTCCAATTTTTCAGCACTAAACCAGGCTATATTGGCTCCCACAGAAGAACTTTCTTTTGAAGAATTTACACAATTGCAGTAAAATACTACTACTTACAGGAGTATGTTTTTCAAGGGAATGCTCATTGGCTTAGGATGCTTTTATTAAATAAAACTTAATGGAAAATAATGTACCTGTTATGGAGAGAGTGAAATACTGGTTTTCAGCTTTTTAAACTTATACCTCCTTCTGCAAACACGTCATCCATATCTGTCCTTGTGGTAAAATCAGATTTCCAAAATAAGTTAAAATTTTGCAAGGTGAGAATACAAGCCTTCCCCCTTCTACACATTCCGACAGCAGTGCCCACCCCTCCTCCTTCACTGGGAGCCATTCTCCCAGAAACGAACCCCAAATGTCACAATAAGAGTGAATACATCTTTTATCAAAAATAGTGAGAAACCTGCAAGCTGTATATCTGTATAACACAAGCAAAGGAATTTATATAAATTCCCAAAGTTATCATGATAATCCCAAAAAATAGATCCATGAGAATATGTTAACAACTACTTCTAAAATAACAACATTCAATATACTAACTAATGTTAATTTCCTACTTTTTTGAAATTCTGTATCATTTCTATCTCTCGTGGTTTTTTTTAAATTAAAAAAAGAATATTACAGGCAGGGCACAAGTAAAATATTACAGAGTAAAGCACATGAACAGTAACCCTACAAGGAAATTCATTTCTGAAATCTTAGGTAGATTTATTCCTTCCCTTTAATCTGGGTCTTTTTCAAAATGTCATGTTTTCAGAGACAGCTGAGCAGGGTAGAAGAGCAAAGAGCACCACTGTCAACTACATCATTTTCTACGCCTTGATTTTTCCTCTTAGCACTGCTTACTTCTTGGCTCCAGATATTTATTTGTTCAATTGTTTTCTGACTGTTTCTCTCCCACTAGAACGTGAGCTCTATGAAGACTTAATCTGTTATTTCCATCTATTTCCCAGGATCTGGAATGATGGCTCTTGGTAAGTATTCAGTAAATGAACAGATACTCCTCAATTTGCAAAGGGGTTATGTCCTGAAATATCCCTCGCAAGTGGATCTTAAGTATAAGATACATTAAACACACTTAAGATACTGTCACTGTAGCTCGACGCCACAGTGCACTGTGGAGCGCAGTTCAGCTGCCTCTGGATCGCGGGGCTGGCGGGCGGCTGCACCTGACCGCTGAGGTACGGCACAGTGCTAGCTAGGAAAAGACCAGAACGCAAAATCTGAAGCATAGCTTCTATTGGATGCATATCACTTTTGCATCATCATTAAATTGGAAAAAAATTAAGCAGAATCATCATAATCTGGTATAATCAGTATACGGAAAAAAATGAGCCATGAATTCCAATTGTACAATGAATGCAATAACCAAACGGAAGAAAAGTTAGGCTGAGAAGGCCTTGCCTAATAATTTTTCTGAAACAAGCAAATATACCACAAGAATTATGTCTCAAACCTAAATAACTAAATAAAATTAAACTTTGAAGCTTCTAAAGCATAAATAAATATGCTACTTTATAATTACCTTCAGGATGAAATCCATTTTTTCAAAGCCACTGTCACCATTTTATATTAGTGAATATATCTACAATTATGCATTCATTTATATAATCATAACTAGTGAAGAAGCTATACTGAAGACACTAGTCTCAGCAATTTATCACTGAAGAACTTGGAACTCTTTGCTTAAAGTATGCACAAAAGCCTATTTGATTACATTGATTACTGCAGTGACTTTAGGCTTTCTGGATTAAAAAAAAAAAAGAGCTGTGAATTTGGGGCTCAGACTTGATTTGTCCAGGGAACAAGCTAGGAGAGCCCCACCTGTTTCTCTATGCTCTGGGAAAGGTAGCTGGTTCATTCTCCATTGTGAATCTCTCAGTCTTTCTCACCTAAAATTACGAGTTCTGATGATTAATAGCTGTTGGTGATCAGAACTTTACCACCAGCAGGTGACCCTCTGAGAATCCTACATCAAGTCAGCCAGAGACTTAGCAGTGCTTAGATAAATCTCTTATCACTATGCTTTCATTGCTTTCTATCTTATGGCACCATTTTTTGTACTGGGAATGGAACTTAGGGTCTTCCACACACTAGGCAAACACTTTACTCCTCAGCTACATCCACAGTTCTTTAAATAAGATAGTTTTCATTTTAAGAGACCCTCTCTAAATTGTCTGGGCTGCCCTTGAACTGGTGATCCTCCTGCCTCAGCCACCTAAGTAACTGTCTCTGTTTTTTAGTAACTGTCCCATGCTCAGTCTCTGTTTCATGGCTTCCGATGTAAACATTCCCAGTTTTTAATTTTTTTTTTTGTACCAGGAATCAAACTCAGGACCCTGCACTTGTCAGGGAGGTGCTGTGCTGCTGAGCTGTATTTTATGGCCCATGGTTTTACTACTGAGTGAGAACATGGACAGACATGGATAAAACTGTTCTCCATTTTGTTTACTATCTCACATAAAAAAGTATCATTCTCCATACTCTACACTTTTCTTTTACATTTTGATGTGATATAAATTTAGCATTATTAATAAAATAAAATAATTAGTAGCAACTATCTATTATTTCTTGCCCGTTAATTTGATTCACAATTTGATAAAATAGTTCTTTTCTTATAGTATATTTTAAAAATTCTAAAGTTATTTCCTAGCACAATGCTTAAAAGAACTTCTTTCCCCTCAATTATGTCTTCAGCTAAACACTCAATTTAAGCATACTAGCATCCTAGCACTTCTTCTTTAATGACAAAAGAATAAAAGTGATGATACAGAATTCCAAAACAAAATAATAGGAGATTAACAACGGTTAATATATTGCGTATTGTTATCTTCAAAGTAGTTGTTCAGACTGCAAGACATAGGCATTCAAAAATGATCAAACAATCAAACAATGAAAGCACAAACTGTTCTTTTTGATGAACTAACAGAGGTCAGTAGTATAGTTATGTATATGGTTATTCACACCCTAATTTTTTTTAAACCAGTCAGATTGAGTTTTGCCCAATTGCTCTTCCATCCTTCCCCAAATTCTGTCTTCTTTAATATTCCATTTTATCACCTAACTTTATTATCTAGCATTAAATATAAAGCCAGCCATCGGCACCTGTGATGACCGTCTCTCACACCATGCTTTGAAGCCCAGGGTCCTGACCACCCACCTCCAGCAGTCTCGGGCTGCGTCGTTGGACCCACCATCCCGTCAGTCCAAAAACGCTTCACATGCCTTCAGACCTTAGTTTAACAGAGCTGGGCTCTTAAGCCCTTATGTACTGAAACCTCTAGAGAGCCCCAATTTCCAGAGCAAATTCTCGAGGAAGTGGGTCGCTGTTTTCTTCAAGGAGAGGAAGGTAATGAGAAGCAGGTAATGCAGATAACGAAACTGGAGGCAATTTCACCTTCAGATAATGTTTCCACTGCTCAATTAAAAATATACATTTTACAGGATTTATATAAATCATATGGTTGTACAGAAACAACAAACAGAATCTTTCACCCAAAGGCTCTAACTACACTGCATAAATACACGGAATTTATACAGCTAAAATGAATTACCTTGTCTTCTCAATGCTATGCAGACAAAATGTCTCCTTGTAATACAATGTCCCTCTACACTTTGTTACCTTAGTAGTGCAAGCCAGGCCTGCCTCCTTTATAAACATGCATCCTTGCTTGTAAGTCTCTTGTCGTACAATACAGAAGAGTATCATTAATGAAATAAAATATTACTCCCATTCTCACAGAGAAGGTGAAAGAAAAAAAGCATATAGCAGTGATTCCGGACAAATTGACAAGTAATTAACAGCTGGCTACCTACAAAGAACAATTATCTGGAGCAGTGTAATGATTATAAATCATTCTGGTGAGATCTTTTTTTTCCCTTTTGCTGACCTCTGTGCAAGTACACAAAACCATGGAAGAAAAAACCCTTTAACATGATTCCCCCACTCCTGTCTGTCAGTGTATTTCCTGTTGTCACACCGTGTTGGTACCCAGGGGACCAGCTTTGTGGCAGCAATGTGAAGTTTCTAAATAATACATCAAAACTGGGCTCATCTTTTCCCTTTGTCATTACTTCTCTGTGTCACCAATGTGAAATCCCATTTTCATGTTCATTTTGAGTTTCCATAGTTATCGTGGATGGCAAGGACTGGGGAGGAAATGAAAAGCCCCATGAAAGTGAGAAGATGTCATGTGCAAAGAATTGTTTGGGATCAACAGGCAAAGAAAGAGCTGCAGTGAAAATTGAAGGTGGAAGAAAGATGCTCATTACTTCCAGCACAGACATGTGCGTCTTCCCTGCCCGTGCACAAGTCCATGGGGACCCGAGGACCATCCGTTGAGTGTGACACTGTGTTCTGTCACAGCTGTTGAGAAATGGCTGTAATACGGAAACAAAGCAGAGAATGGTACCTGATAGATGGAAATAAAAAATACTATGAAATAACTCTTGTAAAACCAAGCCCCTTTGGGTATGACTTTGAATGTAATTTGCATTCCAGCCTCTGTATTAGTCAGTATTTTCCAATATATATTTTTTTAGCTATATCATAAAGTATTTACTTGACAAAAAATCATTTGACTATCTTTGGAATAAAGGTCTTCATAAATCTTTGAAATCATGCTGTTCTTCTTATATATGGTATTCTCTCAAGAATAGTGACACTGTCAGGAAATTGAGAATCTAATGAAATGCTCAAAGCAATAATTTTCATTCCTTTTAACATATTGAACATTTTCAAGTAATTGTATTCCCATCAGGAAATCCAAAGTATAACCAAAATAATGATTTATTTTCCAAAAAAAGTTTTTATGTGAGCATTATTTAATACCAAACCTGCTTTCTGCTAAATTAATTTAAATAATACATATATCAAGATCAATCCTCACAAAAACATAATGAAGAGATAGTAAGAAAAAACTGCTACTATTTGACAAAGCTAATTTTTTCACAGCTACATCAGTAGTAGTATGTGGAAAGCTCTTCGAGAAAATTAAAGGGTTTTTTTCTACCTTGAGTAAAGATCAATTTTGGTGCCTATTATCCTAATATTC